>CAEFZX010011328.1:0-216930 GCA_903066825.1 Alfaro cultratus
ATATAATTGTTCCGCATTTAAGCCCATCCATTTACTAATTAATCACGATTACTTTTACTGTCCTTGCTGAAGAAAGAAGCATGATGCAGTCATATTAAATACATTCAATTTTTATTGAAAGTTTAATTTATTTCAATAATTAAATTCAATTAGTTTCCCAAATACTTCCCCAAATACAAGTGTTATGAATATTTTTTAAAGGCAATTTGTAATTTTCAAAGTAAAAAAGAAACAAGTTGCAGTTTTAAATGATTTTTACGACCCAAACATTACAAATACGTATCATAAAAAAACTACTAGGCAAGAAACTAAAGTATTTAAAAAACATTTTGTATCCAAGTAGTATTTTAAAACCGCTGTAAACATTTTTGCTACATAATACGAGCATTTAGCCTTGGTACACTGCTGAGAAATAACATAAGGAAGAGAAAAATTTTAAATTATAAACACGCTGTAAGAACGAAACACTTCAGCTTTAAAAAAAAACAAAAAACAAACAAACAAAAAAAAACTCCATGCTGTTGTGTTGGGAGCCGTTCGGAAGTTACGTCATCTCTATGCGTCCGTCTGAGAAGAAGGACGCTCTGATTACGGAGAGCGGGCTAATGTTAACTTCAGAAACTGATTTTTTGGCACATTTTTCTATTCAAAATAAAACTGTTACTCGAACGTTTTGAAACATTTATGACAGTAAGTCCCAGTCGGTGTTATTTCCCCTCAGAAGAGTGAGGCTTTTCCCCCTCCGAGCTGGTAAAACAAAAAATAGTTGGCTAACATTGCACGCTAACGGATAATGCTGCGTAGTTTCATTTCATTGAGAACAGACTGCAGTAGCCCGTTAAATTTTTTTTTACGCCCGTTGGTGTTTTCTACGAAAACATATCTCGGAGACTGACATGGGCCTGTGCTCAATACATTTACCACATAATCGATAGGTAATGGTTTGCATTTGAAAGTGTTGACTGTGTGCAGTTCCTGACAGGGATGTTGAAGTTGTTGAATTTGAGGGAGAAGGGCGATTTTTGTTCCTTGTTTAGCTACAATTAAGCAACACAAACAGCCTTAACAAAAATTTTAAATTAAAATTTGCTATTAAAGTATCGTAGTTCTGTGGTTGCAATTACAGAAAAAATATTAGACACATGCTGTTCCTTTTAAAATTACATTTACTTAACTATTTTCATCTTGAAAAATAAATAGTACATCCTTTTTGCTCAAACATAGCAGATAATTAGACTTAAAATATTACCTTGCTTTCACGAAAACTCAAAAATATCCATAAAAATGTATTATGTGAATTCTTAAATTAACTACATTTAAAAATAAAACATGAATCAAAATTTTCTGTATTTGTTATGATAGTCACGGTTTAGATCCAATCCAGGGGAAATTAGGTATTTCCATTTACTGGCCAATAAATTGGTGCATCTCCATTTAACTCTGCATTAGAACGACAGTCCCTGGTTGTGCCTCCTCATATTTACACACTGTGATCTCAATAGTACCTTGGAAAATGGAGCAGAAAATTATGATTTTACATAATACAAGTTTATTATGAGCAAAGTGTTTCTAGTTCAGTTATGTATGTTTCGTTGTGTTTATGTTCAAAATTTCAATTGATTATTTATACTCATCCATAATTTTGCAAAGTGAAACAGATTAAAACCTCCACTCACAATTGTTTGTTGTTGGCCTGGTGTTTATCTGTTGAATTTGTAATCCATTACAGAGCTTGTTTTTGTTTTTTTTTACGGTGATTCACATCACATTGACTTGCAGCAGTTTTTGCTTTCACCATTGCTCTTCTGTTTTGCTTTTAGCTATAATGAAAAGAAGAGCAGATGCAACATATTCACCTCTGCTGGTGACGAAGAGGCGGGTCGAGGAAAGCAGCTCAGATGAAGAGTCATTATCTAGACAAGGTAAGTAAATTTATGTTCACCATTAGCAAACAAAATGCTTTGGCAGTTTAAAAGAATTAAGTAAGTGCTCTTTGTGTGCTAACTGGACTAACATTATGTGTGCTTTTTGCATGTTTTCAGTATGGATTTGATGAGCTTAATTTGCCCTGGATCTGTCAATTCCAGATATTTTTAAACAAAAAGAGATAATATCCTAAACTTTATAGACTGACACACACCTATTGTTCTTTTTGTATGTGTCTTCTTGTCCAGACTCGAGCCAAAATGACTCCCTCAGTGACCAGGAGGATCACAGGCCGAGCTTCTCTATGCCGTCCATATCAACATCCTCCTTTGATGCCCAAGACAATGATGATTCCGCTGATACCTCCTCTAAGTTCTCCATGTACAACAGCGTGTCGCAGAAGCTCATGGTGATCAAATCAAAACCTCATTATATTTTTAGATATTTTAAGATCTCTGAAATCTTACTATTTTGTAGTCAGATTGTTCAGAAGAGTATTAAATCCTGTGTTTTAATAATGTTTCTATCACTTCCACAGGCAAAAATGGGCTTTAGAGAAGGAGAAGGTCTGGGTAAGTTCAGCCAGGGGCGCAAAGAGATCGTAGAGGCTTCTACCCAGCGTGGAAGGAGGGGCCTGGGGCTCACGTTGCAGGGTTTCCAGGGAGAACTCAATGTCGACTGGGAGGATGAACCAGAGGTCAGCAAAACCAGTGCTCACCTTTTGTTGTTTTCACCACTTTTACGTTAGACATGTTTTGTTAGAACAAAGATCTCAACTTTGTCTTCACAGCCCAGTGCAACTGAGAAGGTCGACTGGTTTCCAGAATGCACCACAGAGACCCCAGATGCAGATGAGCTGAGGGACTGGTTGACTCTGGGACCGGTAATTTATCAACATTTATCAGCTTTGACACTTTTATTCTTGTTTTTTGCTTTATTTAAATTTAAGTCTTTGTTTTATCTCCTGGCAGAGAAAACTAAAGATTGAGGACGAAACAGAGTTTTGTACAGAAGATCTTCTTCACACGCTTCTACGGTGCAAGGTGATATTGACAATGCCAGTTATTTATTATATCCGATGTAATATAAGAACTGAAGGAAATAAAAGCGGTTTAACTAATTATGGGGTACCCAGGTACTAAACTCAAAGAGAAGTTTTGTCCTGATAATTTATGTGTATTTCATCTACAAAGAACATTTCAATCTTTAAACTTTTCAAACCAAAGCTGTCTTCAATAAAAATCCCAAATTTTGATATTTAGCTATTTTTTTTTCTTCTATGCATTATTGCGAAACTTTCATGGTGTTGGGTTCTTTTTTTGTCTTAATCCAAAATGTTGTGGTATGTAGACGGTGTTCGACGATCTGGAGGGCGAGGAGATGAGGAGAGCCCGAACACGCTCGAACCCTTATGAGACGATCAGAGGAGGAATCTTTCTCAACAGGTAACGGTTTATGCTGCAAATCACTAGCTGCTCTTTTTTAACTTTTTAAATTACTTTTGGTAATTAAACAGTTATACCACAATTACAATTTTAATGGCATAAAAATATTGAAAAGCAAGGAATTTTGTGTATAAAATTGTTGCTGCTTTGGCATCCCGTCACTTTTTCTCTGTATTTAGAGCAGCCATGAAAATGGCCAACATCGATCACTGCTTTGACTACATGTTCACCAATCCAAAGGATTCTCAAGGGGTGAGCGTGTTACACCTAATACACACGGTATTGAACTTCTGGTTACAAAACACAGACCCACATAAACACATTGATCAAATAAACTCTCTTATATTGTGTAGAAATCCCTGGTGAAGGACCGTGAAGGCGAGCTTCTGTACTTTGGCGACGTCTGTGCTGGGCCCGGTGGCTTTTCAGAGTACATCCTGTGGAGGAAACGCTGGCACGCTAAAGGCTTCGGGATGACGCTGAGAGGGCCGTGCGATTTCAAACTGGAGGATTTCTACGCAGCGCCCAGCGAGTTGTTTGAGCCTTACTATGGTGTGTTGATAAAACCGTCACGTCTCAGAGGACAGAAGAGAGGCATCTTATATTTGAGATCATAAATGATTCAGTGGAAGCTTGACCTGTGCTGTATGTGTCTCAGGTGAGGGTGGAGTGGACGGGGATGGCGACATTACTCTGCCTGAAAACGTGACCGCGTTTCGTAACTTTGTAATGGAGAACACAGACAGAAGAGGGCTGCATTTCCTCATGGCAGACGGGGTAAGACGACTTCTAAGCAGTAACTGCCTGAGGTTTTTTCTTCACATGTTTCAGAGGATTGAGATAAGCCTGGTGTTTTCAATGTAGTCAGCTGGTGATCGGTTTTGATTTGATTTCTGGCATTGGTAGGGTTTCTCTGTGGAGGGTCAGGAGAACATCCAGGAGATTCTCACCAAGCAGCTGCTGCTCTGTCAATTCCTCACTGCCCTCTCCACTCTCAGGACAGGTACAAGTGTGTGTAAATGTTTTCAGAAAACTCAACAAATTAGTGGAGCTCTCTCTAAAGAAATCTTTTTTTTTTTTCTTTTTCCTTCCAGGTGGACATTTTGTATGTAAAACCTTTGACCTCTTCACTCCTTTCAGCGTAGGTTTGGTGTACCTGCTCTACCTCTGCTTCGACAGGATCTCTCTCTTCAAACCCCTCACCAGCAGGCCAGCCAATTCTGAGAGGTGGGCTCAGTGACAAAATGATCCAGACAGGTTTATTTGTGTTGAACTCAGGAATGAGACATCTAGATTGTTCATACCTGAGAAATATTTAAGCCTCAAGATAATTAATCTCTGTTTAGATCAGTAACCAGATTTCAAAATCAACCTTTTTATGGCTGCAACAATGTAAGATCCGCTGAGGTATTTTTCATCTTCCTTCTATTGGCCAGGAATCACGCAGCAGCATTTTGGATGAACTGCAGCTGTCTGATTGATCTTTTTTCATTCAATGACACCATTACTTACTTTGTTTTTAACCCCACTGAGTGTATATCAGTGCTAATTTATGGGACCAAAACCAATGACTGCAGCTTTTACTTAAATAAGCTGGAGGAAATTGCGTTTTTGTAACTGTGACTTAAGTCTCTTGCATGAAAGCTCTTCTCACTGTCTCGATATTCTGGAGTTTTTAAGTTTTGACCTTAAAAACTCCAGAGGTTTTAAGGTCAAAGTAGTAATGGTTTTAGAGCATTTGAAGTGTTGTAAACTTTTGCCACATACAGTAGCTTTGAACATTGACCTTATGAAAGATTTACAAGACTAATATCTAGAGGTAATTTAAGGCTGGCTTTGTCACCACTGTTTGGGGGATTGTTGGACTTAATATTTAATGGATTGCTTTTAATTGGAAACCTGAGCCACAAGTGTTGGTCACATTGTTCAAAGCATTATTCCCAGCTTGAGTTGTTAGAAATGGGCTGTATAAATAATTTTGACCTTGAGTCATCAGTACTTTTTAGTTCTTTTAATGTTATGCTAAAAACCATAAACGATCATTACAAATGCAAAAACATGCACTTGTGTCTTATTTTTATATATCCAAAAAATTCACCTTCTCTCAGGTATGTATGGTTTAAGCCAGTGCATTTAGATTCCATCAACAACCTGCTTGTCGTCTGTAGCTGTCAGCTCTGTCTGCAAGATTGACCTAACACTAAAACTAAAGAAAATTATTTTTCTGCTTTTGGCCAAATATTTGTGATACAATTTCCTCCTTTAAGTAAAGGAGCTTCTGTCTTGTCTTCGTGTGATGTTCAGGTACATCGTGTGCCGCGGTCTGAAACCAGGTTCGGATGCGGTCAGAGAGTACATGTTCAAAGTCAACCTGAAACTGAACCAGCTCAGGAACAGCGACACTGATGTTACAGAGGTGGTTCCACTGAGCATCATAAAGGACGACACAGACTTCTTCCAGTTCATGGTCAACTCCAATGAGAGGTAGGGACGCCATTTTCAACATGTTTTACCAGCTGGTTATTTAACAACATTCCTGACAAAGACTGCGTTCTACTGTGACTTCAGCCTCTGTGCAGTCCAGATCAAGGCCTTGGCTAAGATCCACGCTTACGTCATAGACCCGTAAGCAAACACATACATCTGGGTGCAATATTTGTGTTAACTCATAATCAGATGTCATGTCTGACAGTGACTGTGTTGCCATATTTAAAGGACGCTCTCAGAGCCAAGACAAGCTGACATCAGGAAGGAGTGCTTAAAGCTTTGGGGGGTGAGTGGAGAAACTGTAAACTACAGATTTACTGTAATTTGAACACCTTCTTTTCAAGAGAGAGAAAAAAAAAAAAATAGACATCAATATATAAATATTTCTTTTGAAAGAGCTGAATTATTAATTTTCTTATTTTTTTCACATAACTGTTGTTTTATACTGTCACTTACGGTTAACTGGTTTTTGATTCTAGGTACCAGACAAAGCTAGAGTCGCTCCTTCTTCATCCGAACCAAAAAACAAATTCTATGAATTGACAAAGGTTTGATATGAAAGATATGGAAATATTTTATCTTTTATGTAAAATCTTGAAAAAGATCAAGTGTTGTTGTGTTTAAAGTGATTTTTCTTTCCTGTGTTGTGCTTCAGAACTCAGATGTTGATGCGTTCCAGAGTAAGATAACTCCTCTGGACTCCAAGACGCTCAGTAAGCTGCGACAAATTTTTGACTACAGGTGCATTGTGGGAGGTGGAGAGCAGATCTTTCTGCTTGCACAGGGGGTAGGTCTGAAGGGACAGGACTTCTGGTCTAATTTATTTATATTTAGAGCAATAGCAGAGTGCTAATTATATGCTTTCTTTAAA
This sequence comes from Alfaro cultratus, assembly GCA_903066825.1. Taxonomy (NCBI): domain Eukaryota; kingdom Metazoa; phylum Chordata; class Actinopteri; order Cyprinodontiformes; family Poeciliidae; genus Alfaro; species Alfaro cultratus. The sequence goes on from CAEFZX010011328.1 coordinate 6,730, forward strand.
ACTCATTCTCTGGTGTCTGTGTAGAAGTCTCAGATATACACATGGGACGGGAAAATGCCTCTGCGCTGGAAGAAAATGGAAAATTTTAAGCTGGAGCTGCCAAGGGAAACACTCCTCAGTGTGGAGATCGTTCAAGAACTGAAAGGGGAGGTGAGAACCGGGTCGAATCTTAATGTTTATAAAAACAAAACAAATGGAGAAAAAGAGATCTGAAGAAAATATAACACCATCTGTTTGGTTCTCAGGGTAAAGCTCAGCGCAGAATCAATGCTGTCCATGTAATGGATGCATTGATTCTTAATGGTACTGATGTAAGAGATCAGCACTTCAACCAGCGGTAAGATGTTGACTCTGTTTCAAAGTTATCTGGATTTATCTTTAAAACGCGTTATTTTGTTTGTTTTGGATTCACTCAAAGCATTTTTAGGAATCGGAACGTTTCTCTTGTTGGGAACATTCATGTATGTTTTTGGCCCCTCAGTAATATTTGTACTGTAGACATCCACCACAATAAAAAAAAAAAAAAAAAAAACTGTGAAAAGAGCTGAGCGATGTTACTGTTGGCTACAATTTTCTTGTTTTTGCTTTTTGTTTTTAAAATTTGCAGAATCCAGATGGCTGAGAAGTTTGTGAAGGCGGTGGCAAAACCCAGCAGACCAGACATGAATCCGATCAGGTGACAACTGTACCAAATTCAGCCATTTTTACCACTTCTTTCAGTTTTCACTGGAAAACATTGAACTTAAATTATGAGTACATTATATTTTATTGTCAAAATTGTCATCTCAAATTTGAAATTGAAGTCATGCTGCCAAATTATTTTAATTTAAATGGCCTCTGGTACTACATAGTAAATATTCACATGCTTTTTTTCTCCCAACCAGAGTCAAGGAAGTTTACAGACTAGAGGAAATGGAGAAAATCTTTGTCAGGTAAAAAATTGATCTCCCATTGGCTACCTGTAATCATAGGGTTTCTCGGGGGTTTTTAAGATCAGTGCTATTTTAGTTGTTTTCGTAAGAAATTCTCTCCAACGATGCAAGTTGATCTCTTTCTCTTCCTCAAACAGACTAGAGATGAAGATGACCAAGAGTTCAGGAGGCGTCCCTCGTCTGTCCTACACTGGCAGAGATGACAGGCACTTCCTTCCCACAGGCCTCTATATCATTAAAACTGTCAATGGTGAGTATTTGTGCTTTTCACTATATAGCAGTGGATGTGTTAAAATATAAAAATAAAAGCCAAACTTCGTCTTTCTTCCTGTTGCCTTTCAGAGCCGTGGACGATGGCATACAGCAAAAATTCAAACAAGAAGTTTTTCTATAACAAGTTAACCAAGGAATCGACTTATGCAATGCCACCAAATGCTGCTGCTCCTTTCCGGTATGTATGCACCTTTCTGTTCAGTCCTACAATACATTGCAAAAGTGTCAATACACCGTTAAGATGAAGGGGTGTGAAATGTTAAAAGCTTTAACTGGCAATGATAGAATAACAGAAAGTAAAGTGGAAGGAAAACATTGTTCCCAGAGTGGAGCTTTGCAGTCCACATTTTTATTTGTGATAAACTTTTAAAACCAAGTGTTGTTTTTCTTCCGCTTATAACTGTGCACAACTATTTGGTGGTCAACTACATAGAATCCTAGTCAAAAACAGTAAGTAAATAAATTTAAGAAAAGTAGATCATCTCTGAAATATCTGGTTTGTTTTAATTCTTCAGCGTCTGTCACTCTGAGCGACTCTTCTGGGCCTGGGTGGAAGGGGTCATCGTCCACGATTCTCAGACCCGAACGGACCCAGAGAAACTGTCCAAAGATGAATTTTTAACCTTCATCCATCAGCATCACCAGTACTGAATAAAGTAATGAACCTTCAAGAGCTTCGTCAGCTGCTGACTGTCTTCTGAGGCACAAAGTGATGGAGCGCCTTGGAAAAGGCCGTGTGATCCATTGATCATTATTTATTTGACAATAAACGGACGATAAAGTCTTCAGATTATAAAACATTTTTTATGTGGCCACTCAACTTATTGTTCATTCATTAAACTGCTTTAAGACCACTATCAAGCTCCTTGCTTTGATGACTTTCAGGGAAGTTTTTTTAACTGAAGGAGTGAATCATTGGCTGTCCTTTGAACCAGTTTGCTTCCTCAATATTTCCTCTACCCTCAGTGAACTACACTGAATCATACTGCCTTACACAACAATATGGAGACAATGAAAATGATGCTGTTTTTACCATGCTTTGACCTCTCCTGTGCATCTGTGTTTTCTCAACTTCTTGATAGGTGATATACTTTGTTGTGTTTTCATACATCACTTTACCAATGATGGGGTTAAACTATGCATCAGTGTCTATATGGTCAGGGTAGCCTTCTTTAAAACTGCTATAATGCCATGACTCGTCTTCTTCACAGAAGATGAAGCTGGATACTAAAACCAGCCGCAGCTCTGCTTTTTCCTCACCTTTTTCCAGCCTGGTTGTAGCAGCTCATTGTGTGTGACCTAAAACTTTGTTTTTAAGTTTGACTTCATTTGCTTTTTGTGCCTGACAATTGTTGTAAATGCTGCAATGTATTTATTTTTCTGTTGAGTGAAATCTCAAGTTATTAGTTGTAAATAGTAGTGAATAAAGGGATTACACTGTTACCACACATTGGTGAATCTAGATTAAAGTCAGATAATGAAAGATATTTTAGAGCTTCATTTTTACCTGTTTTGCCCTTCATAATTTATGGTACAATCTATAAATGGGTGTTTTTTTTTATTGCAGTGAAATAATCTAATGCTAATTATTTTTTAGAAAAATCCAACTATTAATTTTGATATATTTAGTCACTGGGGTTAATAAATACCACATTAGGAAACGATTTCAATGAAAAATTTACAACCCTAATGTGTAAAACACAAAAGTAGCTGGAGTGGAGCATTACTTAAAATTTATACTGTTTTTTTAAAGGGCCAAAATGTGTGTGGAACTTTGAGTGATCCATCGCTTTTTGTCCCTAAGGTATAAATGTGATGTTTCATAATACCCGGTTTTGTAACTCGTTTTCTTTAGAAGAAACAGAATGACTCGTTTTGAACATGTAACAATCGGGTCTTTTATTTTGAAGTTTGAGTCACTCAACCAATCAGATGTCAGAGGTCGGTGACAGGAAGTTCTGTTGTGAAACATCGCATTGCTCGTCGCACCGTGGAGAGGATCAAACGCGCTTATCGATAGGTAATTGCTTTATTATTTTTGCACCAATGCTAGAAATGAAGCAGTTGGATATGTCTCCAGGTGGGGATATGAAGGTTGCTTAGTGACACTCAAGCTGGAAGTTAAAAACAGGGCGTTGTTGGTGATGATGTAACCTCATTTTGTTCGCTTTCACTCTTAGACCTTCAGCTGTTTCCAGGAGTTTGGAAGCTGAAGATTTGAGGCTTTTTCTTCTTATTTGAGGAGCAGCTGCACGTCAGTCATGCTGAAAGCTCTGGGACAAGCTTTTTTCTCCACCGGACTGCAGAGTCCTAAATTCACAGCAGAGGAGCAGAAGGTAAATTATTCTCAGTTGGCTCGTAAAACCAGAACTTCAGACCTTTAACTGCTCTGTCCTCCCGTCTGTCATGGGACCGCTTTTCTGGGTGATGTAGATGAACTCAGCACAGTTCACAGTTACATGATTCCACAGCTGTTCTTATTATCTCTCAACACATTCACTGACTGAACCTCTCAGATAAAAATGAGAACCATCACCGTTTCCTTTTCTCCATATAACAGTGGTCCTGACAGGCTTTATTTAGTTAGTCACTATTGGGTAAATATGCACCTTGAACATGCAACAAGTTTGGGGATTTTTCTTTTTTCTTTTTAATATCTCATTGAGATCTTAATAATACTACATAGAATTGTTTTTAGTTGACTAAAACATTAAGATCAAATATGAATGGCGCTATTAACCAAGCAACATAATGAGTTTTTATACTATTACAAACATTTTGTTTTATAAAAGTAAATTAATTAGTTTTAAAAAATAAGTTTTGGTGGAAGAAGGGATTTGAATGACAAAATTGTATCAATATACTATATTTACTGTTATATACAACTTTTATATGCATAATGTCTGCTTGTAAACACTGACTAACATACAGTCACTATATTCAGTGTTTACATACAGTGAATATAAAAAGTGTACACAGCCATAATGAAATTGCTGTTTTTAGAGATTTTAAACTATCGGCACACCAAAATGACCAAATCTGTTACAACAAAAATAATTCAGAGCAAGAAAAAACTATTTAGTTACACTAATGAATGGTTGAAGCACCTTCCTATTCAAATACAACTTTCATTTTTTCTTGAGTTCAGCCTGTCATGAATTTTGCCAAATTTGATGAAGCTTCATATAAAGTCTGGGTATGTCCAGACTTTATATGTCTGGAAATATAAAGACTTTGTCTGTCCTTTAGCTAAAGCCATCGTTCACATAGAGTTAACAAAGAATTAAAAACGGACATCATTGTTCAAAGGTGACAGTCAGGAGAAGTATGTAAAATAATTCCCCTGATGTTTCCACAACATTTATGAAATGCTGCAAATAGGCCAATAGCCACAGATTTATTTGCATTTGACATCAATCTCCTGCGTTATCCATAAGTTTGGGATAAGGAGAATTTAACATGGCGGTGGCAGCATGAGGGGTTGTTTTGTTAAGATGGATCAAATGTGAACTGTTTCTTGAAATAATACAGCATGAATTGATCCCAAATAAACCAAATAATCAGTTTGTCTTCTGGTCGATCTATAGATGGATGTATGTTTTGCTTTGAAGTTGATCCCAAGCATAAATGCAACTGACAAAATGACAAAAAGACTGGTTTCAGTGGAAAGTTGGAAAATCTAGACTTAAAACCATGGAAAAGACAACACTTTGTCTTTAGTACAAGTGATGCCCCCTGAAAGAAGACCGAAGGCTATAATTAAATCTAAAACTGCTTTAACCATGTATTATTTTTAGAGAAGCACTTGTGATATTGTGATCATTTGAAAAGAAAATGCATAGCCCAGAAGTGAAAACACCACCAACCTAAACGCTAATGATTATGGGTCTTTGTTTGACAGGGTCAGGACTATGAGGTCCGCACCTACCATCCCACTAGGTGGATGAGCACCACTGTGAATGGGATGCAGGGCGATGAATGTACGAGCACCGGCTTCCGCAGGCTCTTCCGCTACATTCAGGGCAACAACAAAAGCAGTGAGTCCATGTGAAACTTTGACACATGACCAGAGAAGGGGGGGAATAAGCCACCATGTTTTATTCCAACTTTGTGCATCCAGTGTTGAGAGTTGTTGTTTTTTCTTATGCAAAGCACTTAACTTTACAGAATATTAGACACTTAATTAGAATGAACCAGTCAAGTGGAGAAACTTGCAGATAAACTGCAACTCAAGACAAAGAAGTTGATGAATAAATGCAAGAGAAAGGGCACTTTAGTTCCTGCTCAGCAGTTTGCAGCGGCAGCGCTGCTTTTGTGTGACTCAGCAGTTTGCAGTAGCATTATTGATGATGTTATATATTGTTTGTGTTGTTCTACACTGAAGTCTGCATCAGAGGGAGAGTTCTACCTGTAAACACGGGGTTTAATTTTTTCAATCCACCATCTGGTCAGGGATCGTTTTGCACCAAAGTTTTGATTCAAGCATCATTCCCCAACAAAAGCTGGTCACGTCTCAAACTGGGCACCTGTTGCATGCTTTTTCAACCCTCTCTAGAGGCCAAGGTGGAGATGACCGCGCCAGTCACGTGCCGTGTGGTCCCTGGAGCCGGCCCCGCCTGCGAATCTCAGTTTACCGTGTCCTTCTATATCCCAGATGAGCTTCAGGAAAACCCACCTGAGCCCACCGACCCCGATGTGTTCTTGGAGGACCGGAAAGAGTTCACTGCATACGTCAGGTAACGGACACTGGCAAGAAACCAAAAAAGGCAGATGGGATGTGTCCTGTCCTGATAGCATTGGCAAATAGAATGGTGGATCTGGTGGCCATGCAGTGTCAGTTGTTGATTTGTACAACTGACTTAATTGAATTAATGGCATATCTGGGTCTGGTATTTGATTGAAGGTGCTACAATAATTCTAAAGAGAAAAACATGATGATGAACTGAGAGAGGAATAAAAAAGGTGGAAGAAAATGACAAATTATGATTATAAGAAAATTTTAATAATAATGAACTAGAAACACATGGAGGGCTAAAATATGTCAGTTTAACCCATAGTTATACCCACATCAAGCAGCATTGCATCATTCCCATCAAACCTCCAGTCAAATTGGCGTTTCTAACCTTTGTAACTCAACCAGGTTGATGTTGAAAGCACATTACTGCCATCTAGTGGACAGGGTTATGCCCAATTACAGCTAATTTGCATGTGAAATACCTTAATTTAGATCTATTGTACGTGCCAAATATTAAATCACCTCCTTCGTAAAAAAAATAAAATAAAATAAAATTTCAAGTAATGTGCATCTTTATTTTTATTTTAGATATAGTCGCGCAAATATAAAGGGCTTAAACTCTAATTCATGATCCTATTTCCAGGACTTATGGTGGTTTTTCCAATGACAACATGAAGCAGGAAGAGCTGCTGAAGCTTTTGGAGAGCCTGAAGAGGGACGGCGTCGAATTTGTCGACAAGCCGTACTACACTGTTGGGTATGACAGCCCCTTCAAACTGACCAACCGCAGGAACGAGGTGTGGGTCCTCAAGAAAGCAGAGCAGCAGTAAAGTTGCACCTAGCAACAACTTAACAAATGCTCAGACTAATGTTTGAAAAGGATGAGTCGGTCATTTACTGTTTAGAAGCACTTACTGATGTTGATGACAAGACCAAATACTTGGAAGATGCAGCTGTGATTGGTACTACATGTCCAGCAGGTGGCGCTAACTGGATTAAAAAAGTGCCTTGATTTAAAAAGAAAATGTTTAAAGCAAATAATTTTTGCTTTTGATTGTGAATATTCTTTTACTGGTTTAAAATGAGATTTTATTAACTAACAGAACAATTTGTTAACATGTAATAAATATGAAAGGAGCGAGTGTGAAAGCCAAGTGGTTTTATAAAGCATCTGCTGCTATTGCTCCATCTGGGAATAAACAGACCAAAAATCTTGTCCCATCTTTCGTTAGAATGTTCCACAATACTTGCAAATGATTTCAAACTTTTCCCATTTTTGCCACACTACAGCAAATTATTATTATTATTATTATTATTATTATTATTATTATTATTATTATTATTATTATTAATTATATTATATTTTTTATTTTTATTTTTTTTAGCAAAAACAGTCTGGCAGCATTTCTGTCCAGCACCCAGAGTCAATATTTTGTGAAAACCTTCTTTCACTGCAGTCGCAAGTCTTTTATGCTATTTACCTTCCAGTTTTGCCACCTTTAACTGGACTCAGATCTAGAAACTGGGCAATTCTTACAGAGGAATGAGCTCTGACTGTTTAGCTGTGAACCTCTACCACAATTTGAAGTCCAGCCCTCCCAAGATATTTAACCCCACCTTCCTACCAAAGCACTTTGCTTATAGGCCAAAAGCTTCGTGTTGTTTTCACCTGAACAGAACTCCCCCTTCCACATGATTGCTGTGTAAGCTGCTTGTTCAAGCAGAAAATTGGACTTCCTTTCTTTCTTTCAACACTCTCCCATAAAGGCCAGATTCATTCAGAGCATGCAGATTCTCCCACCTGAGTTGTGAATCTCTTCAGCTCCCCCAGACCTACCAAGGTTCTCTTTTCTTTCCGCTTGGTCTGTTATCTAAAATCTTGATAAATGGAAAATGAACGTAAATCATTCGCATTGACTCATATTTTTATACTTTTGCTTTGTACTTGAAAGTGACGACTTTAGCACTTTGTAGCAGATCATTTGGCCCTCTTGGCGTTTGTCAGTTTGAGAAATCCCAGCTTATCTGGACTCAGACCTCACCCGCAGCCTCTCCCATCAGATCCATTATGATTAATGACTGAGTCACTATTTCTGGACGTGTCACACCACTGGAGACTCATCATTTGTCATTTTTCTCTGTAAAGTTAGCAGGTGGTGCTGTGTGGCTCAGACCTGCAACACTTTTAGATATCTAGTGGGTTGCAGATATTTACAGGAAGGTAGTCATAAGCACAAACATGAGTTTTTTATATGAGTAATTGTGTGATACAATGTTCTTGATTGCTTCTAATATGATGTTGAATGTAAAGCGTTTTCATCAGTAATAAAGAGAACTAATCAATGTTTTTTGTTGTTTTTTTATTACATTTACCTCCACAATTCATTTGGTGACATTTAATTTGTGTTGTAAAAGCGTTCTGATTGCCCTCCACACTCCGACGATGGTGACCTTTTATCGGCCGGATGAAATCTTCGCCGCTGTTCGTGTTGCCCTCGTCTTTCTAAGCTTCATCTCTGCTGAATCACTCGTTTTATTTATGGCTGGATTGTTCCTAATATCATGTTCAGACGTTCAACAGAATTAGTTTTTTTGTTTTTCTCCTTTAGAACGCAAACACACCATCTCCGTTTAGTGTAAGTTAAGGTGCCCACTGAAGCGTAGCATTAATGCTGGAAACAAATACATAGGGATGTTTCCAGTTTTAATCTGAATGCCAGAATGCAATTTAGCTTCCTCTCTAGAAGAATTAACTGAGACTTTGACGTGTAATGGTGTACCAGTGGTAAAAGTTAGCCATTTATATGTTGGATAATATTAGTTTGAAGCTCGGTAATTAGATAGTGGTTCAGACCCGAATGGGAGTATTAAATCAGCAGGTTTGGCGATCTCTTCAGAAAGGAAACTAAATAAAAAAAACAATGATGGTGAAGTACACTTCCTGGCCAGAAGAAAGTTTCCACCTGCATTCAACGGACCAAACAGTTACAGTTACCAAACAGCTGGCTATAGATGGACAAATGGCTGACATATAATGGATGGATGAGCAGACAAAAGAAGGGAAGAACAAACAGATGAAAGGATATAAAAATGTAAACTACAGCATTAGGAATAAATTTTGTAACTATCTTGAAAGACCAGCCATGGTAATATTTCTTTTTCCATCCTTATTCTGACCTGTAGAATACTTCAAATTTAATAATTTCCCAGACTGCAGAAGCCCCGGCTATGTACTTTATGCATAAATGCAGATGTTGGGTAATCCATTCATCAATTGCATGACGTGCAACACATTTTTCTTATGTTATGCTCAGTGTTTGTTTTAATTCATCATCTAAATGTAACAAAGTTTACACAAATGAGTTTGTATGTAGTATTAAAACCTGACAAATCTCCAGGTCAGACCTTATCATATGTGTCAATACCTCACAGTGAACTATTCCTCTTTGAAGCACGGAGAACAAAAACCAGCTACACAAGGAAAACGGGACATCAAATTTCCCTAAAAGCCTTTCAAGATTTTAACATGTTTAACGCATACATTTTTAAAATCCACTAGCATCTCCTGGAGAAAAAAAATGGTAAGTGATCAACAATTCAAACAGCACCTAGACACTGACTAGTTTTCAACTCTGGGGAGCCGTACCAGCATGTTGACCAGGTTGCAGTATGTTGCATGGCTGGAAATATTCCAGATTACTCTGCTGATCTTTTTATAGTCACACCCTGTGAAGATGCTGCACAGATACACGTGCTAACAGAAGGACAGCAGGAAGCGTCTGGAGTGTCATCATAGCCGGGAGGGGAGGGTATTGATTCCCTTCTGATGGCCAGATGGAGGCAGCTTGTGGAGGACAAATGACTGCTGAATCACACAAAACTATGAGGAGATCTGTGTTTCCGTTCCGCTGAGAAAACCTTCCAGAGAGCTTTTTTATTTTGTTATTTGTTTAGTTTTTTACTGAACTTGTGGGCAGTCAGAACGGCTCACTGTTGCTCAGATCCCTAACGAGGATGTCCAGGAGGAGACGTAACTAATGACTCCATAGAAGGGGAAGAAGAGCGGAGGGGGTTGAGCTTTCCAGATGACTGAGGAGCATGGCATGACCACGACGCTAATGAGGATATGATTTGGTGCGTCAGGCAGCCAGATGGCCCAGCATCACACACAGAGAGAACAGACATATTTAAATATCACCTTGTTTTTTCTTTTTTATTACAGACGTATAAATGGAACCTGGCACTTCACTCCCACCCCTATCTGCCAACCAGCCTCTAACAAAGCTGCAGAACTGAGTTGTTTCCAAGCACGAGACAAGCGCTCGGTCTTCGCCACACAGAGGCTGAGAGAGACACACAGGCTGGTACGGCTGGTTCATCACACACCTGTCAGTTTGGTTCATAAATCTAAAGGGAGCATATTTACCCAGCTGTGAGCCCCAGAAAAAGATTTACACAAGTCAGGAATGAGGACAGGAGCAGTAGGAGGAATATTAACAGAAATGTCTGTATCAAACTACAAGCCTACGCTCATGGCTCCTAAACAGCCTGGAAATCTATGGAGGTCTAGTGTTTTTCCAGGTCTTGTACTTCCAGATTCTATTCTCAATCCAGTTGTCTAAGTTTTGTACACATCCATCATCTGTTGGTTCATCAATCCATTGTAAATCAAGACCATCCATTCATCAATCAATCTATACATCATCCAAACATTCATCTGAGCCATTATCCATCCATCCATCCATCCATCCATCCAACATTTGACCATCCATGTTACATAATTCCTGAGCGCAGAAGATTATTGCCAAAGTAATTCTTTGTATTTATACAGAAATCTAAATATAAAAAAGTATAGAGTACTGAAATTTGACATGAGAATTATGAAGTAACCCTCCTTATAAGGAGTAAGGAACAAAATCCCAATGCCCTGCAACGAGAAATAAAAGATGTAAAAGTAAACACAGGGCTCTAAAATTTTATAGTTTATAAAACAATTAGTCAGACATCATAAAAGAAATCATTCAAGCTCTACAAACATCAAAGAGATTTGGTGCCAGACAAAAACACACTTTCAGATTGAGTTCAGATTAACAGCCAGTTCTGTTTAATAATAAACTCTTTGGTTACCCACATGAAAACTAAAAGAGCTGGACAATAAAATAAGATCTTTTAATATACATTTAGAGGTTTATATTTAACTCCCAAACAGAACTCATGACTAAAACGATCTTTAAAACATAATTCAAAGTCACAAACAGAAACAGATCTATGCACAGTGCAAAGTCTACAAACTAAAAGTCAAGATTTTTTTCATCCAGTCTTGGTATCGTCCTGACTGATCCCATCTCTAGGTGGCAGCACTGAGCCCCTCTGCACGTCCTGTGGACCACTGAACACATTAACGGCTGAACTGTGAGCAGAAAGTAAAAAGCTGGTGTTTCTACAGTTGAAGGTGTACCGTCAGGCTTTCTGTCTGCTGTACCTGGTCCTCCATTCAGTTTGACTTTGTAAACGGTGCCGCTTTCAGTCACTTTCTAAAGCCAGTCAGCAAAACACAGAAACTGAGTTTTTACAAGCTGAGCAAAAACCACATCTTTACTTTCCAGTCTTTTCAAAAACCACAGCTGCAAAGTTAAATGTTTACAACTCTGATTCCTTCATGTCACCTTAGCTTGCCCTCAAATGCTTGTTCTTTAATTAAACTAGAGCGATGATTAATAAATTTAAATAAAAGACACCAGATATTAAAGAACGACTTCTTTTAACAGGAGGCGAATCACTAGAAGATTGAATGAAATCATAGGAGCAGAGCCATTTTTCCCACTTAAGACAGGTCTGCATGGTTTGTGATCAGGTGACCACCGGCATCAGGTCCCTCCTTCAGAGGCAGCACAAAGGGGGCTGGAGCTCGGGGAGGCCCCTCTTCGGACCCCCTTCTTGGTTATATTCCACATAAGCTCAGCTCATCAAGTGCCATTGGAGTCTGTGAGCACGGGGAGAGTCCGGACCGCTGGGTTGCACAGATCTTCAGCAGTTTCTCCATTCTCGCTCTCAGCCAGCTCTCCTTCACGCTCGCAGATCACGGTCATGGGGCTGCTGAGGATTCTGTTCCGGGCATTGTATTTACTGCTGGCGGCAGACGGCGGCGTGCGAGAGCGTCCGTACTTTGAGATGCCCATCGAGTAGGGCGAGGACGTCGGCGACGACAGACCCTCATAGCGGCTCCACTCCACTTCGGATGCCCTCTTACCTCGGCTGGGGGAGTTGGAGGGGCTGTTTGGGGTCATCGGTGAGGTGGGCGAACCCAGAGTAGGGTCTAACGCGCCATCCGAGAGTGTTCGCTGGAAGCGAGGGTCAGTGGAGCGAAGCATCTCGGCGGCAGACATCCTGAAACTGGTCTCGGAGCGGCTTCCCTTCTTGAGGAGGAGGGCCTTGAAGGAATCGCTGCTGGTGGAGGTCTTGCGGAGGTTGCGCTGGATAGAGCCCGCCTGGCGGGGCAGTGATGAAACCGTCCCTGGAGACGGGCTGGTGGGGGTCGATGGTGGAGACTGGGACTGGCTCCCAGTTCGTGATTTGTCTTCTTCAGACTCCCTACGTCCCAGAACCTTCAGCTTGGACCTGTGGACACAAAGACGACTTGAACAGTGAGTTCAAGGGTTAAATTAACAACAAGTACAATAATCTAAGTACAACACATGTAAAATATATAAAAAGTGGGGGGATTTCAGGTATTGCACAATGTCTGTCATTCAATTTCTTCTGACAGGGCTGTTGGCTACTCTGCATATACCGGCCACTACAACAAATTTTGCTGGACAAAATATATTGTTTTGAGACCATTTTCAAGAAAATTATTGATAGTGGCATAATAATCAAGTTTGCCCTCTCAAACACTAATGAACTTCCTTTTTGTACTGAACAATCGAATCAGTTTATGCCTTTCAAGAAATAAAATGGAAATAATTATGTGTAAAACAATGCAGAAACCCTGTAAAACACCATTTGTACCTTCTCACCTCTGCTATATTTTCATCAGCAATTTGAATTCCTGCTCTATTCTGCAGAAGGTTTATTGCACCTCTGAGATGGCAGAACCTTGGTACTTTCAAGGAGACTTTCTGAGTTAATGTTTTGTTCTTCCATTTTATTAATAAAATTTAAATAGACACATATTTGCTGATTCATCTAAAGATTAAGTCAATATAAACTAGAATAAGTTCAAATTAATATATTTATTTTAATTTAATCAGTTTCAGATTAAATAATCTAGAAATTGATAGAATTCAACTAATTTTGATAAATAATTTTTAAAAACTGGTTTAAGCGCTTTACACAATACGTACTTGGAAATAATGATTAATCTACCCAAAGCATTTTTATTCATTTGTTTTGCCAGGATAGCAACGCAAAAAAAAGAGTAAGTTGTTAAGAGTCTGATCTCATTTCCCAGTATGCCTAGTAGCGCCGATGTGAGAATGTAATTAAATGCATTGAAAATGCAGAGCGGGAACCTGATGCTCAAGGTAACGATATGAGAAGGACATATGCAGAATCTGTAATCCTCTAGTATTCACAAAAAAAATCAAACAGGAGAAAAAAAAATAAAGCTCTCATTGAAGGTCATAAGAGGGAGGCCTGAAAACATGATCGATTATTGGAGAATCTCACTTCAAAATGCACTTTTGGCCTAAATTCGATCTCATCCCTGCAGCCTCCCTCTGCAAGTTGCTGTTGTCACTTGAGCATTGCATAAGATAGGGAACCTGAATTCAGTGGACCGTGGTAACGGCACACTGAACAGCATCAACAGTTCTAGAGGAGAACACATGTGCAATATGAGACCGAGCTCCGAGCACGCCATCGATCTCTTCCTCCTGGCCGGTTTGGAGTGTTTTATTTCAGATAGACTTTTCAGACAGGATGCTCATCAGTAACTTAAAAAAATAAAAATAAAAAATTCAAAACAAAACACAGAAACCAGATGTGAAAGCTAAAAATAACTTGGTGTCTCCCAGCTTCAATTGCTTGGTCAGAGTTTAAACTCGGCTAATTTTTCCTTTACTGTCTCCAATCAGTGACCGCAATGAAAGATCCAGATTTTTTTTTTTCTTTGATGATCAAAGGCATTAAATTGAAATCTTTTATGGGTTTAATAAAAATCAGATAGAGGTTAGCGACATAAAAGTGGGGATAAATTCATGAATCCTTGATTTTCTTTTTGCTCAACACTACTACCTCTACTAAGCAACCTGCTGCACAAATTTTTATCATCCTAAGGAAGAGAAACAGTCACTGAACGTATGTTGCCCCAAAATGTCCAATTCATTTTAAATTTCTGCCCATTTTGCTGCTAAAAATCTCCAATTGTGATCATTAACAGGTGTAAAAAAAAAAATCTAGAAATGTCTAGCACTTCCAGAAATCCTAATGTGAAATTATTCTTTACGCTCCGTCCCCCCGGAGGTGTTGTGGAGGAGGAGTGTGCCGAACAAAAACAAACAACTCGCCTGCGAGCTGCATGCGGTCTTCATCTTTAATTAGGCTGCACAACAACAACACCACACTTGTACACGTGACGCAACGGGTGCCATAAATGCACCGAAAACCCCTCTTCTGAGCGGAGATAAAATCCTGTGAAAATGAAACGCTGTGAAGCTCAGGGAGAAGTCCGACTGCCGCTGCCGTCGCACGTGACCGTGGAGCACAAACTGGCGGGCTGCATGGGATATTTATGCGGAGCAAGGCAGAGCAACGTATGCAGAATGTGTCACAGAGAGCAGAAACGTGAAGACTGAAGATGGGAAAGTCTCCAGTGGCCACTAACCTAGATTAGGACTTGAGGGTGTTCAATAGTTAATAATAAATGAAGAAACTGTCTTTTTTCCCTCCTCTCCTGTTGAGAATGAGCAATGATAATGTGACTAAATGAACACAGATGCCTTCATGAACATTTATTGACTCATTTTGGCTTCTGAAACATCATGTTTCGTCATTAAACTGTCCAGAAAAGGCTTGCTTCAATGCTGGATTGGTAAAGTTATGTCGGAGAGGTGAAGGGGTGGAGGTGGAGGAAAAGAAGTCCTGAACGGTGATAGAGAGGAAGGAGCTTATCAGTTTGTGAGGATGAGAGAATTGGATGTTGATAGAGGGTTCGGAAGCAGGAGCGATAAATAAGAGTCGGCTCAGGAGAACAAATTACATTTCTGAAGTTGGACCCTGAGATTAGGGGAGTTGTGATGAGTTCCTACCTGTGAATCACAGCAAAGAGGTCCTCTGTGGTTCTGGGTCGGGTAGCAGTGGGAGTAGGGGTCACCATGTTCTTCTCAGACGCCCCGTTCACTGACGGGGCCGGAGACGATTCAGCCGTGCTGGGTTCAAAAACCTCACCTGAGGGAAAAAAAAGTCAACTTATTTACATCTTCACACAAAAAACAAGACAAAAAACCCCCCACTTATGTCTCCATCTTGTCGCTTTAACCTGGCGATATCCAAAGAGGTGGAATCCCTGACTGTCCTCTTACATTCTCCTCCACTCCATATGTCGCCTTCTCATCCTTCCCTCGCTCAGGTCTGAGCATCAACTGCCTGCAGTCACAGTTTACACTCGCCCCGTCCTCCCCTTCATCCTCTCCACAGGATCAGTTCCCCTCCCTTCGCTCCACCATGTAGCCCCTCCCCCCGCCGATCTCCCTCCAACCACAAAACAGCGTCTCCCCTGGGACACGTGCCCCCATCCTTACCTCATATGAAGAGAGGGAGAGAGGGGAGGAGGGGTGGAGCGGGCCAGAAAGAACTGATTTAGGGAGACCGAGTATGGAAGAATAGCCCAAAAAAAGGAAAGAGAAAATGGATATTTGGACTGAGAGGGGTTTATAATTCCCTTTTGCAGATTCAAATATCAAGTGCTCAGTCTATTTTTAGCCTATTCTTAAAGTTTTAAACAAAAAGGAATTAAAGACAAACAGAAGGCTCAATAAGAGCAGGATGGATGGAGAGGAGGACAGATGTATAAATAAATGGCCTGGCAGATGGGTTAAAGATTAGATTGTTGGATTGATGTGTTGAAGGATGGAAGGAAAGCTAAATGCAACTTTTAGACAATGAGTTTGGAAGTAAAGTCTGGAAACAATTATATTTCCAGCTCTCTTTTTTCACACTTTAGATTTTCACTTTTTTTTCACACTTCAGATCTGAGAGGAAAATCCATGCTTTTCCAGCCTTTCTTGAAACTTTCCAGAGAGAGTGTGGTGGGATGGGTGGAAAAAAGGAAGTGTGTGTAAAGGAGAAAGTCTGATTTTATGCAGCAGCACTGCTGGCCCAGTGATAAGCCACAACGTTCAGTTTTCATAAACAGAAAAAATAAAATAAAATCTCATTTCAACTCAAACAGCAGCCAACAGCTCATCTTCTAACCATAGAAGATTATCAAATAAAGCTTAAGTGTTGAAGTTTCTGGCATTAGGGTCTGTCCTGTTAAAAATTAATACAAAATTGAATTCAGACCCACCTATATCATCATCCTTGGAGCTGATGGACCCAGTGGTGCTACTCAGTCCATCTTCTTCCTCTTCTTCTTCAGGACCCTCTCCATTTGCAAGTTCATGATCAACACTTCTGTCTTCACTTGTACAGCAGGAGTCATCCTGGTCTGGTGATGTCTCACCTCTCCCTGACAGCTCAAAGCTATCTTGAGTATCCTCCTCTTCCTGTTCCTCACTCTGCTCTATCAGCTCCTCATCTATCTGCCTGTGTGGTGCATCCACTTGGTCATCTGCTTGGGTTAGAGGAGTTGCATCCTGAAGCTGTGGCTGGACATGTTCGCCTGTGCTAAACGGTAATATCAGAGAAACTTTGGGTTTCTTGGCGACGGCTGGGGGCTTTTGCTTGATGGGGGAGCTACGTTCCTTGTTTTCTTCACCATTTAACATACGGTAACTCTGCTCTTCAGTTTCCCCATTGATGGGAGCGCCATCTGGTGTTTCATCTGTGAAACTGCAGTCCAGTGACAGCTCTTCCAGAAGCTGCGACACAGGTGACGGCGGGGTCTTGAGCAAATCCTGTTCTGATGAGCCAGTCAACGAGGTCAGTACAGTGGGATGCCCTTGAGAGTAAGACAACTCCTGGTCCTGACGTTTCAGACCCAAAATGGTTTCTAGACTTGTTTCAATGTTGTCTGATTTACTGTTGATTTCATTCTCTGGTCGTCTAACTGAGCGGAGCTGAACACTCTGCAGCGCAAACGGGGTGATCAAGGGCTTGGGCGACTTTGAGGGGCTATTGGAAAGATCTGCCTTAGGAGGATCTTTTGCTGTCTTCTTAGGAGGAGAGGTACACACTGAAGCAAAAGTAGGAAGTGGAGGAGGTGGAGGGGGCCCTATGTCAGGGAGAGGCGGGGGAGGGGGTGGACTGAGGCTCCCATTGAAAGATGAGCTGGTGTGGATTAGCATGTCTGGGGATGGTGGAGGAGGGAATTCTGGGGAAGTGGAGTGAGCAGGGAAAGAAGTATCCTGCGGAGGTGGAGGAGTAGAACTTGGAGGGAGAGGGAAGGGTGGAGGTGCATTGAGAGGGGTGGTGGGAGCTGAGGAGGAGAACAACAGTGGTGGAGGTGGTGGAGGGGGACCAGAGCACTTCAGACTGTCTGAGGTGTTGGAGGACAGCGAAGTAGAGGAGGATGAGACAGAAACCGAGGAGAGGAGAGACGACTTTCTCTCCGGGACTTTCGGTCTAGGCTTTCCACCCGACGGAGACATGGACCTGACGAATGCGGGTACCGGCGTTCCAGCTGTGGGGGTGTTGGACTGACTGGAATAGCCGCTAGATGGGGAGGTGAGTCTGTGCACCCGGTCCGGTGAGGAGTTGGAGGGTTTGCTCTTTGCAGACACTTCTACTTCCTGAGATGGAGCCCCCTGGGTCTGATCTGCTTTCTGAAACTTTCCTGGATGACCCCCAGCTGTGATCCTATCTGCAGCATGGCCAGGAGGTGTTTGGACCCTCTGGTCAACTTGGCTACGTGGGTAGTCTGAGTAGTATCCCCAGGACTCAGCATAATCAGAACGCAAGCTGCTGGTGTCACTGGGGGTGGGCGTGACGTGGCAAAGAGAGTACACGCTTGGCATGCCAACACCGTTGGCGCTAGCTGCTAGCGAGGCTGCAGAGCTACCTGCACTGATGCTGCTCTGACTGCGTGACCGCATCACCCAAGGATCATCGTAGTCACTGCTTGGACTGTGCGATGGTGAGGAGGGCGAAGCACCCTTTCCCTTTCCTTCTCTCAGTCCCATCTGTAAGCTTTGTTGCAAGCTAGCAATCAAAGTCTCACTGAGCATACTGCCATTCGGCATATTAGCACCGCTAATGGCGGCAACGCCTCCTAGGGGCTTCTTTGCTGCAGGCTTGCGTCTCAGAGAGTCTGTGCGAGTCGGGGGAGGCGGGGGTTTCCTGGACTTGCGGAGGGAGATGCTGCGGGAGAGGGAGCGGTCACTGTAGAGGCTTCCAGAGTCTTCCTCACCGACCATCTCACGACACTCATACATGCTGTGTCTGGAGGCTCGTCCAGCTGTGGCGCCATGCCCACTACCGTGACTTCGGGAGCGTAGACCCGAATCCAGGTGCATAGAGGTGTAGTACCCATCGTTATCCTGAGAGTAGAGTGAACTTGAGTCGGTGGTGGTCCTGGAGGAGTGTTCCAAGCTGCTGTATAGCTGGTTGATTGGGGTTGAGCAGCTGGAGGTCAGGGTGCGGTGTGGGGTCATCACATTTTCAGGCGTGTCATAGATCCAATTCTCTTCTTGTAGGCAGGACGGCGGAGTGGGGGCCAGGGTGCTGCGGCTGTGGATGCTGCTGTCTGAGTGACCCGACTCACTAGCTGGTCTGGCAGGTGTGAGACAAATGTCCTGAGGTGTGTGCATGGGGGTGGAAGTGGTCAAGGATGGGCTGTGGCTGAAAGCAGTTGGACTGGACATCAAATGGTCGGTGTTGGTAGAGGAAGCCTGGCTGAGTGCTCGAGACACGGGGTAAGCTGAAACTGACTGACTGGAGGTCTTGAGGCTAATCACTTCAGTCGAGCTAGACAGTGTGGCATTGGGGATGTAGGAAGTGGAATAAGCAGCATGGGGGGAGACGACGCACGCCGTGCTGCCACCCCACTCAGCAGGGTGCGTCCCTCTCACTTCTTGAGACTTGGGCCTGGGTAAAGAGTTCATCCTCGGAGTATTCCTCATGTGCACCACCGTGTCGTCAACCTGAAGCTTCCCAATCTGCCTCTGAGGGTGGTCCTCTGGCTTTCTGGGCGTGCTGCTATAGATAGGATCAGCACTTAGGGACACCCTGGCACCTTGTCGAGGGAGGCTGTGAAAACGGGAGGGGTCTCCGTTAAACAGATGGGGCATCATTACGACCCCCGAGCTGTCGCTGCTGGAGATGGAGATGCTTCCCGTGGAAGAGGAAGCAGATATGCCGGCCATCTGAGCGGCAATCCCCTGTCCTCTCTGCGCCCGGATTCTCCTCATGGACGGGGGGACGACCTTCACTTCCTCCGTCTGGCAGCTCGAGTCTCTGGTCTCTGAATGTCGGAGAGTTGAGTTGACGCTCCCCACTCGGCCCAGAGTGGAGTACTGTCCTGGGATGAACATGGACTGTGGCCGAAGTTCTCCGCCTCGCCCTTTAGCTGCTGTGGGGGGAAAAAAAGAAACGTGATGGTGAAATATCTTTTCTCTGGTTCAACTGAGCCTTCTTCTCATCGGATCGGACTTTCAGATGAACTGGTCACAAAAAGAGATTACTAATTCGATTTAGCGTAACCTTGTCGCATGCGTTAATAGAATCTGGTCTTTGTCATTAACGAGGAAATGATGATCGGAGACTCTTCACTACACTTCCTCTCTGAATCTTATTGTAGCTCAGCCTAATAGATTACTGACCACTTCACCCGCATTAACATTTACACAAAAGACACATGAGCGTGCATGTGCATTGCAAACATGCTCATTCAAGATCAGAAACCCAAGAACATGCACCGAAAGAAGATACAAAGAATATGAATACTAACCATACTGGCTTGTGCACAGTCTGAGGAGTGAATGTACAGAGAGAGGATGTCTAATCTCATTTATGGTGGTTCTCCTGTTGATGTTTGTGTTCGCGCACTCACTCCTGCGTACTTTCCTTTCTCCCTCCTCCTTCTGTCTCCACACCACTCATACACCCTCTCCCTTTCTCTGCTAAAAGCTGGACTGACAGCTTGGCTGCTGCTTCTGGTGCAATAGATAGATTAAGCTACATCTCTACTTTGCAGGCAGCGCCAGTGCTAAAGGAGGGAGGGGACAAAGCAGCGGGACAATTTCCTCGGAGCGAGCTATGCCAACACTCAAACGCTGTAGTCAAAGGGAGCACTAACCAGACTTTAAAGCTCCATTCCGATCTATCCTGATTGATCTCAGTGACCAAAGAAAGAAAAGGGACATGAAATGCTGCAACCATGTGACAACTGAGGGAAATGTAAACATTAGTCATGCTGCGCTGTCAGAGGATGGTGTCAACTTAAAGAGCTTAGTGTCGCTTAACACCAAGAAGAGTAACTAAGGTTAGAGAAGCACATAACCTTTTTATAGGAATGGTTCAGATCTTGGAGAGTCATTTATTCTGAACCACAATTTCCAAAAACAAAACACCTAAATGTCGCTAGACTAAAAAAAAAAAAAAAAGGAAAAAACTCTATGAAAGCAAAATTATAACCACAAAAAGATTTGAAGCCTCTATAACTGGATGTTGGCTGCGGGCTCAGTTTAACTGGGTGGAGGAGAGCAGAACTCCAACAATGAAATATGAGCAGCTGCAAGGCTTTTGTCAATTGCCAGTAACTTAAAATTCATACACATTGAACTTTTTCACATTTTGTCATTACACCCATGAATCTCAATGAAATATAATGGGATTTTATGTGACAGGCCAACACAAAGGCATGACCAATCTTGAAGGGGAAGGAAATTCCAAAACATTTTCCTTGGATAAAATGTTTTACAAGGGAAAATCTGAAAAGTGTGGTCCACATTTGCTTTCACGCCCTTCTAAATAAAATTTAATGCAACCAATGACCTTTGGAAGTCACCTAATTAATAAATAGAGTATGTTTTATTTAATCTCAGTATAAATTCAGAGGCTCTGTGAAGAGCTCAGTGTTTTTCAAAGTGGGGGATGCGGCCCCCTGGCAGATGCCTCACAAATTTGGAGGGGAAATGAGAGAAAAAAGCAAAAATTAAAAAGAAATGTTTTAATCAGAAATTTTTAATTATGCTTTTTATTATACAACGGAAACTGACCGAACGGGCAAGAGGAGCTTTAATCAGAGATGCAGCCATAAGATCCATGGTAGCTCTGGAGAAGCTGCGGGGATCCAGAACTCTAGTGGGAAAATCTGAATTGCTCAAACCCAGCTATGGATATATCACATGGCAAACATGTGGAAGAGACTAAAGGTTTAAACCTAAATGCAAAATGCTTTCTGTGGCAGAAAAATCAAGCTGAACATACCATTCCCATGGTGAAGCATGGTGGAAGCGTCATGCTATGACTTGCTTTTCTTCCACAGGGACAAGGAAGCATGTCAGAGTTAATTTGAAGATAATTAAAGGATATCAGGAAACCTGTTGGAGACTGCAGCTGACCCAGGGGGGCAGTTCAGTACAAATCCACACCAATATTGTTTTCTTTTCATAAATTAAGCACTGCTTTATGTCCGTCCTTCACATAAATTTATATAAACTATATTAAAATGTTGGTTGTAACATGACCACATTTGAAATAATTCAAGGGGTAGGAAGACTATAGAAAGACATATTGTTTCTCTTTATAGAAAAAAGAAAAGATAACCCATAGATATAAAAAAAAAGAGAGAAAGCTTTCAATGGTTGTGACAGAGTGCAGGATGCTCATGCAGAGAGTTAGCACTGAGGGCTCCGCAGAGATCCGTACCTAGCTCCTGGTTGATGTTGTCAGGCAGCCCTGATATAGTCTTTCTGCGTTTGACCTTCTTGGGCCGGCGGGGCACGGTGTCAGTGTTAATGAGGGAGCGCCGGATGCTCGCCTGGCGGTCAAACACTGCCCCTGGAGGCCGGGAGGGCGAGAGCAAAGGCAGGCAAGACACACAGGCAAACAGCACTCGGTTAGTCAGAAGGAACAAACTCAATGACATGCAGAAGGTTTCAGGGTTTTTAAAAAGCTCAACATGCAACATTAACAGGTCAGGAAGTGAGAGTAAGTCCAAACATTAGAGTATTTGTTATGTTGTTTTATTCTTATTAACTTAAACATATTCTTAAAGCTTTAAAAACTGATTAATTTAATCTAGCAAATGCATAATTGAGACTTAAATCTAACCAGAATTTCTGAACTGTTCCAGTATTTTGCAGAGAGCAAATATCCACAATAATGCCAATACATTAAATGCATTGTAATTATTCACTTAATCTACAACTATTACGCATTTATAAGCTATTTAGAATCATGCAGCAGCTTCAGATTATTTAAAAAATAATCTTTAAAAGCTGCAAAGAGTTCTTAAGGATGTTTGATGGAAAGAAATTATCCCAAAAATGTAAATTTAACATCTAAATTTGAGTGAATACAATTAAAAAATATTAGCATCATGTAATAATTGCGAAGTTCTTTACAACAAAATGGTTTGGCATTTGGTTAATGTTTATTTCTTTAAATATGAGCAACTAAGGTAGATAAAGGTACAAAAAAACAAAAAAAAAAACATGCACATGGCAGATACAGCATGACATGAAGTGTGCACATTCACACAGACAGTGCTTCATGCCTCTCTCTCTCTGTCAAGTTTCCCTTCAGGAAGACTGAAACGTCAGAGTAAACTCCCTTTCTCTGTGCTGTGTGGCTAGCTGGTGACAAGCTGCGGAGCGTCAGGGAAGCAGGATTTGATAGGAGGCCAGATAGTGTCTCTCAGGCTTCTCCTCAAAGTGACAGTAAAGTCTCTGATCTCTCCACGAGTCTGCATGTGCGCTTCGGAAGTTCACTCGGTGACCTGAAGTGACAGCAGCTGAAGTCGATACTAAATGAGTGGAGGAAGACCAGATTAGGCTCCGATTGGTGTCTGCAGGAGCAGCTGTAGGTAAATAATGAATAGGGGAAGAATACAAATAATAAGAATGCTTCCATTTATGTTTTAAACACCAAATCTTTCTAAATGAGATGTTCCTATTGGATAGCAGTGAAATATAAATGACATGCTAACAGGGTTATGTCAACATGTTTTGCTGTGTGTCCATGTGTCAAGAACAATGGGGATCTGACAAAGTCAGCAAGAATCTTCGACCTCTGGATAAGCTGTCAACAGATTTTCACACACAAGCACTCACTCACACATGCATAGAGTAGAGGTGAAGGTCAAACCCATTTAGATAGGATGGAGTAGGAGACAGAAAGTAAACCTCCATGACGGACAGTTTCATTTTATTTTTTTTGCTTAAGTGATGCGATACAGTTCCTGATTAGTTTATATTCAGCTCAGAGAGTAAGAGAAAGAATAGGCAAAGCAACTTGTTTCCCTTCTGAGTTATAAGAAAACAATATAACACACCTGTAATATTGATGGGCACAACATCTGTGGGAACGGCCTGAGCCACCTGCCTCATCTTCTCCTCCGGGGTCGGGAGGGGCGGAGCCTTGTTCCATACCACCTGCCCGTCAACTTCAGACGCCTCCCCCACCTCGCTCCCGCCCTGCGGCGTCGGGGATCTCATGGAGAGCTGAGATTTGTCATCCTCCGCTGACGAAGCTGTCGACTGGAGGAGGACAACAAAACAAAAGTTTAATGCGGCGGAAAATATGAAGCTTAAAAGAAACGGTGAGAAGCAGCAGGAACTAGTACGACAAAACACGTGAGGAAAAAAGAAATGTGACTGGAAATTAAAAAAAACTCCTGATACTTGTCTTAAATCATCAACTGAAGGTTCTTCATGGATTGACCTATAAGGGTTTCTGGTGCTATGAAGATGTTTTATGATCAGTCGGATCCAAATGAAATCAGCCTGTTGACCAAACAGCTGAAGAGGGCGCAATAAAAGCGGCAGGCCAGCAGCAAGGAGAGAGACAGAATCATTCAAGCAGTCAACTGAGCTGGAACACTAAGAGCCCTCAATCGTAAAATCGCACAGGGGAACAGACAGCTATGTCAAATTGAGCCATTAGTCACCAGCAAACCAGTCATTTTAACATCTTTGTGTTTTCATCTAGAGGAAAACACTTTCAAATAATCCTGGAGAGGTCCCTTCACATTCATGGTGCCACACAAGCCCTGTTTGTTTGTACTGGATGTAGGGGGAGGATGATATGGAACAAATAGTAATTTAAGTTTCTGAAAATACTGTCAGCTTTGTTTTTTATTTAACATTATTAACTGGAATTTCTTGAGTAAGTTATAAATCAAAATTCTTAGTGTGGTGAGAAATGTTCCATGATAAATCCCCACCCACAAGTGGAGGTGTGGTGCTATGCATTGACCGACTCCCATAATACACCTAAAGAAGTGACTCTTCGGTTTAGTCAAAGCACATTCTTAGCCTAGGATTTAACAGCATGGGAAGTCTATAACCTTACTGTGTTTTACGGACTAAAATAACAGAATTCCTTTAAGATTAGCTTATTTTGTTGATCCAGAACTCTTTAAAAATAATTATTAATTATTTGCAAAGTGAATATTTATTGTTAATGGTGTTAAAATTTTGAGTGAAAATGGTGTTTAATATTCAGTGGAGGAAATTTATAAATCTTAAGCTTAGCTGCAGATTGTGGAGTCCACACACCACTGACCAGAAAAGCTTTCTCAGCCAGAAAGAAGCTGATCTCCGATTTGCTAAGCCTGGACTGCTAAATGTGCTTTCACACTCTCTTCACTCCAGTTTGTGTGAAACTGTTTTTAGATTGCTTTTTTTTTTTTTTTTTTTTCTACGTCCACCCACTAAAGTGGCATGTTTAGTTTAACTCGGCCAATTCAGACAACCAACTCAGTGATTGGAGGACAGAAAGAAGAGCACAACTTCAATTTTTGGAGCTCGACAAACACACCCAAGCTAATTCTGAGAGGTGAAAAAGAAGAAATGTTGACCACAAGTAAAGCACTTTCTCAGTTTAATAATGTTGGCTATCTGCTGTTTAAGTTCATATCTCTTTCATGTTCTCCCTCTTAGAATAATGTTAGGCTTTAGTTAGGGACCAGAATTAGGCTATAAGCTCCTGATAATCCTTTGAAACCAATTTGAAGCATTGCAGTTTTATTTCAAAATTTTATTATTAAGTTCACTTTAAATTAAATTGGAATCTTGAGGATTATACAATGTGCTTTACTGGAAAGGATTTTAAATTATTACAAGTCTGACTGATTTAAGAACCTTAATATAATTTAAAGCAGTTTTAGCAAATCACTGTTTTAGATGTATGCAATTATCCCTTATATGCAACTCTAGGAAGTCTAAAAAAATATGAAAACAGGAGCTTAATGAAGGATTATTAGGTAAAAAAGTAACAGAACAAGGGAAGGGCAATCTTAGGGGAAAAAAGGCAGAGCGGTACTTTGGTAACAAGAATGGATTGTTATGTGCATTTTCTCCAGGTTAAACATGAACCCAGTTTCCTTTTCCTAAACAGACTGTCAGGTTTAGTTAGGATCAGGACAACAAGTACTGACGGCAGGGAAAGGAGAGACCAAACAGCAGAACGGACGACAAGCAGACAAAGAGGGCAAGAGTGGAGTGGAACTATGGCTGTTGGAAGTAGCTTAGTGTGAAGAAATGAAAATGACAAGAGAAAGGGTGACAAGTTACAATAATAGTGTTATAAAGGTCAAAGGTCAGAGCACCCTTAAACTGCAAAGTAGAAGTAAGCTGGAACATAAAATCCAAGGAGATAAATACTGAACTCAGAAAATTTACTTTATATTGGTGACAGAGTACATGAGTGTTATAGTACCAACATATACATATCATGACTCAAATTAAAGTTCTACAGTAAATCCTGTCTTACTTATTTTTAAGTAGAAATACAAAATTTCACTATGAATTTATTTCAGATATTTCTATTGAGATTACACCTCAAACGTAACACTTTTAAAATAAACTTTCAGTACGAAGGACTGATGGATGACTACGTAAATCTAAATTATAAGACAGGCAATAAAGCTTGAAAATACAAATATTTTATTACATTTTCTTTTCTTTTTTTCATATCTACCAAGAGCTATAACATATATGTTGGTCTTTTTCAGACTATACTCTATTTATATAATGTGTTGTTTACCAGATATGTTCAATAAGTATTAAAGAAAACTTACTTTGTTTAGCTTCATAACCTTTGTTGCTCTTTTGTGTATTTTCTCAATTTTCTATTTAGTTTTTTTTTCTAATTTTGTTCTCCATTACTGTAATAAAATAATTATGAATAAAATGCACACCACTCTAAGTGTGTGCAAGTATTAAGTGATCAACACTATGACTGAGTAAAGCTAAATAGATTAGCAACTCAGAAATATTTGAAAATATGTATTTTCCTTTCTAGCCACTAGAGGGCAGACTAAGCTTGATTACAGGTTTCATAGCAGCCTTCTGCAGAACTTTACGACATGCTGAGATCATTAAATCATTTCAAATGAGTGAAATCAGCATGGACACTGCAAAAACAAAGAGGAAACCGGTTCACAAAGACCACGATAAGAAATCACCTTATACTGCTCTGCTAATTCAGCAACTTTACTAACGACAAATACATATTTTCAGCATGTTAACTTACACATTGATATGTGCTTATACACAAACCTTTCTGTCATTTTCATCATCCTCGTCATCCTGTAGGCTGCTGGTGGACTGTTTGGGGTCAGAGAAAGTGGGACCCTGAGAGTAGTACTGAGAGCTCCGGAAGCCATCTTTCCTCAACTTATCACATTCTGGAGGACAAAGAAGATAAAAAAAACAAAAAAAAAAAACAACCATCAGTGGCTGTAAGAAGGTGACACCAAGGTGTATTCATGGCCAGCTGTCAGCATTCCCACAGCTTGAGCAGAAATGTACAAGATAAGATTTTTCAGTTTACATAGAGTTTTTCTCAAATCAAGTCACTTAGCTCAATTTTAGCTACAACTGGAGATCTGTTGAGCTAGACAGTATTTATCTAGGGACATGACGCCATTTCAGCGTATTCAAATACCAGCAATATAAACACTTGCTTCTTGGAACCGGATTTTATAGCCTATGACCCAAAAGGAGAAATCTTGGGTGGTGTGAGCTGTCTTCTAGTACACTTTTTTCTTCCATTTAATTTCCCATTAACATGCTTAGACACAACACTCTGAGCTTCTTCAGCATTCACCTTTGAGGTCTTACTTCTCTTATGGAGGATATCGGTGACTGTCTGCTGGAAAATCTGCAATCTATCCAGCATTTAATATGAGCCATTACTTTTTTAATGTATTGAGAATATAACACATTAAATATTGAGCTTTTTATCTATCATCCCTATTTTATATGGCACACACATCTGCTAAGTACATTTTCTGTTGTCCGAAAAGGAAAATATTGTAAACTGAGCCTGTTTTGTACGTCTGACAGTTGTGTGAGTGTGATCCCTTTTGTACGCTGCCAAGTGCTGCTTCTGTGTCTTTTTGTCACCACCTGCTGTCATGAGGACATGATGTGCGTGAGTGTGTGTGATCTGAAGAGATGTGTATGTGTTTATGTGGAAGCAGAGGAGGTGATATCAGTTTCAGTCTGTCACACACAGATGGCAGAAGCATCCCTCTTTCCCCTGCTTCCTCCTGTTCTCTCAGGGGGCATTTAACACATTGCTGCTCTGTTTGTCAGTGTCTGCAGTTTTCTTTTTTTTTTACTAGTGCATCTTTTGTTTTGCTTTTTTATTGCACAACTTTTTGAGTATAGCGCACCTTATGTATTCAAAATCGAAAAACTCGATTTCAATCAACTTGCTTGAGCCTCGCTTTAATGTCACATCAACAAATATTCGCTTCTTTCTAAGTATTTTTTTTTCCCTTTTAAAGCTTTGCTAATTAAGATGAATGTATAAATACTGTATATTTGCTTGTTTTTGATACACATGCAGAACCTCTTGATGAATTCTGGCTGCGTATCAAAGTGCACCCACCTTGCTATTAGCTTGGCACCTCAGAGATCCTCCTTTTGATCCTGTTTTATATTTAATTCACCCCCAAAGCTAATTACAGCCTATCCCGATGGAGAGACACACCGATGCATGTATAATACTGTCAACTAATGAAGCCTGATGGGGCCAGCACACAGAGCTAATGTAAGAACAAGCTGATGAGGTGCCAGTCAGAGAGATGGGAATTAGAAAAGGATGATGGTAATTAGGAGGATGACAGAGAGAGATTGGTGGGACATGATTTGGGATGGATGATAAAAAAAAATACACCAGAGAGAAATGCTTCTAGTTGCTAGGCAGGATGGAGGAAGAAGCAAAGGAATAAAACAAATAAAAAATGTTCCGTGTGTTTTAAAGAATGACTAGATACACTGTTTACATATTTATAGCTAAACTATTACATCATCACATCTTATTTCTTCTTTTTTGATTTAGTTTCTGCAATTTTGACTCACGTAGCAATAAGGCATTTCAAACATTTAAAACAAAAAATTTTGCTTTTTTTGTTGGTGAATTTACAAACCTATCCAAAGAAGAAACAATCTTCCAAAAACCACTAAACAATAATCAGATTAACTATGAGCAATTATATTCTAATGCACAAGTAAAGATTTCTACAGGATGGTGCAACATTGCCACATTATAACTGTACTTTTCCCTGTGTTTGCAGCAGGTAGGACAAACCACTCATTCACACTTTAATCTGTGTAATCATTTTCCCTATTTTAGACCCAGTGCACTCCAACGCAGATATTTCTGCTGATAGTCTCTGTTTACGCTTCCTGTACACAGGCAAGATGGGGTTTTTTAATGCAAAAAAATAAAAACTTCCATAAAATGGAGATTAAAAACCCACAGGCATGTGTTTAGAGGTCCATGCTGGTGAGGGTTTTTAGACTTTAGTGAAAATGTGTAAAACTCTCCTTTGAATGTGAACGCTGTATTCTGTTATTGCAGGAGCTGAAATCAAATGATTAAGTTTCTTACATGCAATTCAGTTCTTGAAGGCACTGAATACAATTAAATTTAAATTTAATTGTATTCAATTTAAATTTAATAAGCACTTTATATTATTATCCTAACTACTGAAGAATTGGAACCTCATTAACTTCAACCAGCTCGAAAGTTTTTCTGCTACTCGTCAAGTGAAAAGGCCTCATATTGGTGTCAAAGGGACACAGAGTTTGATTATTCAGAAAAGTAGAGCAGTAAGCAGGGTCATGTGTCTATATTAATGCACTGTAGCTGGTTGCATCTGCATGAAACTGCGACCAAATCTTATTTAATTAACCTTCTTACCCCTCATTTACTCTTGCCCTAAAGCATACAGTAATTTCCTCTGGGTCACAATCCAACTAGAACTTTTAAATAATGAAAATATGAACCATTTTGTGTAATAATGATTGCACAAAGATACAAAAATTTAAGTTTATAATACTCAATACTGGTTGTAATTTTTTTCTCCTGTTTTAAATTTAAATGTTTGTATTTTCATTTGAAGTAAAATGTTTTTGTTAACTTTAAGAGAATTCTGATTCCAGAGAATTCTGGATTTAGTTTTAGAAAAAGGGAAAATTGTTCACTCTTCAGACCTATATCAATAGGTCTGAAAGTTATGAAAACTTGCAGTTTTAATAATCAGATATTAAAACAGATTATTTTTAATAAACTGAATATTAAAATAATCAGTTTAATTCAATAAACTGATTGATTTAATATAATTTAATGAGCTTTTGACTCACACTGCAGCATGTGGGCGTGTGTGTGAGACTCAAATAAAATATATCAACCAAAACTTGTGATAATAAGGTATTGGTTAGAGAACAGTAACGTATTTTAAGTCATTGACTATTAAACTGAGTGTGAAAAGATGCATAGAAGGTATGAAAAGTCAAATTGTTGATGGTATTAAAAGGCCAAAAGTACAAAATGGTGACTTATGGAAGGACTGTTTTGGTTTTTTAGCTACAAGAAAAATGAAATGACAGTACAAAGTTGTAACTGATGTGCGGCCGTTCATCAACAAAGTCTTGCAGGCCTCCTGGAATTGGACAGGTACTTTCGCTGGACACCTGTTATCTGTCAAATAGGACACCTGGGGGGTGGGGCGGTGTTGGGTTACCTGATGTATCCCAACAAACATCAGGTGATGTTTGTGTGGTTTTCTGCTTAGCAACATCAATATTTCAGTAATATCTATTAGTAATAGTTCAAGGGTAAAACAAAAAATGGGAAACGAATCAGCAGTGAGACAGGGACTCCAAAAACTGAAAGCATCATGTTACAACAGCTTGTTCCCCATTTGCTCTGGTTTCCCACCATTAACTCCAACACACAAGGCCAGACTAGAGCGTAAACTTTCTGTTTACAGTAGTTAGTAGTTCAACACACACACACACCTGCATGGACTGAATCAACTTCTCTCACGGTTATCTGAGTAATGAGGCGATAAGGAGGCTTTTCCAAAACGTCTTAGCAAAACCAGTTTCAGGATTCACCGGTATTCCTGCTTCCCTTTCTGGGAAACTAATAATTTTATATATACAGTTGTGTCTGTGCTGCAATTTTACTCCAAGTGTTTACTGAGCAACAAAGTGTGCCTTGTCTCTAAGTGCACCGGACAAACAGGAAGGACGAGGATCTCACAGTGTTGTGTTGCTGGATAAACACAAAATGACATGTTTGGACATTTTTTACTGTGTCGCACACAAAGACTTGTTGCCTTGACGCAATGAGAAATGTTGATCTCTGTCTACTGTTCTAGTGGTCAAAATTATCACTAATGTAGAAGTAGAGGAGCTTTAGCCAGTAACACATTTATAATTACACAGAAGACTTGTCCTTTTTAAAGTTGAAATATCCTGTATCATTTGCATTTTGTTGAGGTTTTTTTTTTTTTTTATGACAAATCTATCTTTGGAGCTAGAAATTAAACAACACCTTTGTTTATAATAAATACCTATTTTAAAAATAGTCTAAATGTAAATTATCTCAAGTTAATTTACATTCTCTCTTTGGCACACCCCTTTCGAAAGGGAGAAATTCAAATCATCCAAGAATAAACAGGACTATTTAAAGGATTATCATTTGCTTGTCACTTATTTGATTTTGATTTTATGATTCAGAAATTCATAGAACAATATTAGGACAGGAACCCCTATAAAAAAACAAAATAACAAACTATTAAAAATAGAGATGCAACAAGAAATATAATGTAATCAGAAGATTTAAACCTGGTTCAACCCTGAACAGTGAGAAACTGGTTTGTATACCAGTTACCATATTAAACAACCAGGTTGTGTTGGCAACAATGCTCTTCAATGTGAAGGTTTCTACTGAAACCATGTAAGCCATTTTTCCTATTATTGAGTTGTTTGAACTGTATTTTCTAAGTCGCATCAAGACATGTCTATATTTTATTCAGGCTGCAAGACAGACAGAGAGCAAGGCTTTCATTAGATAACGGGAAGGCTGAACGCAGTGAAGTAAATCTTTCAACCTCTAATTGAGCATGCCAGCTTCAACATACTTTAACCTAAGGCTCTCATACTCTCATACTTTTTTTATGCTACTGATGCAAACTGCCAAAAAAAAATAAAAAAAATAAAAATGTTACAAGCAATGTATGACCTTACAACTGGTCTAACAGTGCATATTTTGCAGCCTTTTTAAAGGTGTTTAGGTATTTACTTTAGGCAATATTTACCTCGCAATGCAGTCTTAAGGTTGACTTTTGCCTGCCGGTGAAGGTCTTCTACACAAGGCGGCCTGCTGCCGGGGAGGAAGACGTTCTCCTGTTGATGCCAGGGAGCCGTGTAGTGGACCGTCCATTTGCTCTCCTCGTCCAGGTTAGACACAGCTGCAGAAACAACAAAGACTAGGTTATGAACTTTGTTGAATTACCTGTGTGAATTATTTTACACCTAAAGTGCCAAGTCCCACCATCCATTTTATCTGGGGAATCGTAGTATATTGACGAAAACAATCAAAAATGCTAATGTAAAGTCATTATGAATATTTTTTTGTCAAGTAGTATGAAATTTGAGAAATATCAATGAAATTGTGCCTCGGTATATCTCCTCTAAGAGAGCATTTGCCACTTCTCCCTCCCAGTGTTACTTCGCCTTGATCAGGGACATTTTTTACGACAGTAAATTGCCCCAAATAAAAGCTAGAAGCAGAATAAATCGAAATAGGTTGTAGTATGAAGTCTTTATAAGGCAATATACAAATGATCTTTGAATTTTGAGCCTTTTAATGGTTACTCGTCTGCCAAAGGAGCTAAACTAATTATCAATGCTTAGTTAATGGGTAAAAAAGAGTTTGGCTCCCAGTAAGAAATGGGAATGGGAAGAGATGAAACAGCAAAGTGAGGGTATGAAATAAGGGTATAAATTGGTAATGACTGAAAAGTGATTAAAGAGTTTGTTTACACGAACTGGCAGAAAAGAAGGAAAGACAGGATTTAGGTGGTCTTCTAAAGAGGTGCCAGATTCCCCTCCATCAACTCGACACTTATTTGAGACATCGCAAAGAAGTTTCACAAGTCAGAGAGGGGGGGAAGAGTTACAACACCACCTAGGACTGAACTAAAACCTCTATTCAACCATGCCCTTTTCAACAACAAAACGTTCCTCCAAGAAACAGATGTTGTGACACACCATTTCTATTTGAAAGCACATGTACAGCATTGTTCCAAACAGAAAACTACAGACTGAAAAACACTCACTATAGATAACCTTCAACGTGCCTTTAATCAGACAGACGTTTTCTTTACTGGAATGAAGGAATTTCTTCCTAATCTGTGTATCCATTTCCATCTGTAGCCACCATGACCTCGCTTAATGAATGAAAATTTGGTTTAGAGTCTTTAAGCTTACCAAGTGAGTGAAGCCAGGCCAAGGTTGGCGAACATGGATGTAGAATTAACTCCATTTAAAGCAGCATCTGTTTCACCTTCATGACCACAACTCTGAGAGATCGGCACAAGTCCCGACCGGAGCAGAATGAAGGGGGCCGGATCACAGCAGTGGATGTAGGTGTGGGGAGTGTTTTTGTTATTTCCTACACAGGTGCAAATGAGCCATGGTAGAATGCACTGCATGTGTGTGTTGGGGGTGGATGGAGGCACTAGTGGGTTAGAGAGAGGGGGGGGTGTAGCGCTACAAATGGGTCGTTAAATAACATGTAGCCGCTTTGACTTACAGTTAAACTTTTAATATGTCTCAACAGTGACCAATACAAAAGGTGCTTCTGTCTTTAACCTTAGCTTTAAAGACATTCATTCTTTCTACCTCAGAGAAAATTGGTAGCAACTCTTAAATTTGGCACCTTCATGCCTCCACAGCTCATTCATAAACTTTCAACCATTCACCGCTTAAATGCTGAAGAGAAGGTTCATTGTATTTATTCATGTCCCCTCTCCATTATTTCTTTCTTTTTGTCGGTTCCTCCATTTCTGCTGTGTGCGTGTGTTGCATGTAGTCATGCTGAATTGCAAATGGCCGATGCAAGCGAGGAGTCTGGGTCCACGCTCAACATTATTGTTATAATAGTAACATGGGTGAGCACTAAAACCAAAATTTTAAAAAGTGAGGAAACACAAGCATGTAAAAGGTGGAGATTTACACTGATTGGTTACCACCGCAAGGCAGGTTTCCACAGGAACAGGAACTTTTCCTAGGAGCGAGGGTGGGTTTCTGAGGCCCTTACTGCCCCAATGCGACTCCACAGCATTTACCAAAGTAACAAGAAATTATCAGGGTAGATTTTTTAAATGAAATGTTGTGGTGAGAGGCTGCCAAGCACTTTGAATTGGTTTAATTTTTTAACATTATACTATAGTCATTTGTGCTCATAGGAGACTTTGTTCCAGAAAAGTTTTGTTTTGTCTGTTGAACTTCAGGAAAACCGCAAAACATCCAAAATGGAGTTTCTATAAATCAAGGCTAAAGACATGCATTGCCGTTGATCAACAATTACTAAAACACTGATCAACATATGTGATGTAAATTTGGAATTACTATGATGATGGCATTTGATATAATTAGTTACTGTGTTATCTTTTTAGCATGCAGGGTTTCCCCCAGCGTATTATAAGCCTGATAGGCTACCAGCCTATACTTGGGCCCCAGTTTAAATATTGCTTGTTTATTTATTTATTTATTCACTTATTTTTATGTTTGCCTGATTTCAGACATTATAGTTGGTGTTTAGGAAATGTCTTCTAATAATGCATAATTACCTAATAATATTTTCAGATTTCCTCTCAACTTTAAACATTTTTTAACTCAAAAACGCTGTGGGTGGGTTGTTGGATGGCTGCCCTAGCGCCCTTACCAAAAAGCTTAGCAAGTTTTCTGGGGGAAGCCCCAAGACAATAAAGCACTTTGAACTGCCTTGTTGCTGAAACAAGCTACACAAGTAAACTTGCCTTGTCTTGACTAGATGTTAAATCATTAGTCTATTTACAGCAATCTGTGGACAAAGAATGTAAATCATTTATCCAAATGTAAAAGTTTAAGCTTTTAAGCCCTTTATGTTATGAAACAAATAAATTATGGATCATCAACAGATTTTTAAGAAGTGAAGCACATCTGCTGCTCTAAGTTTGTGTCATTTAGACTCCTTTTGATACATCTTTCAGGCATTAATAAAAGTATGGGAAAACTCATGACAAAAATTATTTTACACCACAACTTGCATCAGATCATCCTTGAGCAGACTGTGAATAAGAGCTGATTTTAAGCTCATCAAAGATTTTACGTTCTCCATTTTTTTTCTGTCGCTCACACACACGCATTGGACAGGTAACCCCCTCCCCCAGCCTCCTCTCCTACCATGGGCTTTGAAAAGAGTAGTGAGCAGACCAAGGACATGGAGACTGGGGAAACAAAGCCTGTATTGTCCCACCGCATCAGTCTCCACATCAGGCGTTTCAGTGCCACAATAGCCCCTAGCTCCCAAACACACATACACACAGGACACTGACGCATAAGTCTTTTTGAAAGTTCAGTAATCCCTCTGTCCACTGACATCCCAGCCCTCCCTAGGCTCCTACCATATAGAAACTGGGAGAAAAGAGGCTAGTGAGAAGTTTGAGGAGCACGTTATGAGAACCAGTAATGAGAAACAGGCTGCAGGACAGTGGGAACATGGTGGACAGAAAATAGTTTGTACAATATCTATGTTCCCTCTAAACTAAGTCCTTTTTTACCCTCAAATCAATACAAGTTACTGACATTTAAACTACATACATGGTTCTCCAACTTCAGACCCAAATCAACTGGTGGGACTGGAGACGTTTTAGTTGTACTCAAGAAAAATGATGACACAAATTCTTTGCAAACAACCAAAGAAACTTTACAGTGATTAAGTTTGATGTGTGAAAGAAAAGTTTGCATAAACTACTCAGAATATCTTGGGAGACCATCTTGAGCCCAACATAAAAATGAACTTTCTTCTTCACGTGTTTAAAGGGAAAAAAAAAGTTGCCCAAGACAACCAACCCCAAAATATTTGTGACTGGTCTTTTATTTTCCAGGATACAAAATATGTTGTGAGAAAAGTAAAGGGTGGAGGTAATGATTAACAACATCTCAGCCTCAACTTTGACACAAACATAAGCTATAAATAACCTGCAGATAAACTTTTTAAGCAGCTTGTCCTGCGTCAATGAGGTCTAAGTCCTCACGTGCTTAATAAACACTCATTGATTAAATAAGTCGTGCAATATTATCCTAGGAGTACTAAGCACATCCTACTTCATCTGTATATTGCATATGACTTTAGTATTTTCTTTACTAAATAAAGAACAAAAACACTACATTATCTCTGAAAGTAAAAGGAATCCAAATCATCTGTTGTGATTTAAAGTATCTTCATTTTCTTAGCAATGCTGCGTGTCAGTACCACAAAATCTTTGACCAAAGGTTACCTGGTAACAGGGTGAAACACAGCAGAGGCAGCGGTAAGGCAGAATGGCCACAGGAGACTATTAGTTGTAATGAAAATCATTTAAACATTATTAATTCAAGTATTTTTTTCCCCCTTTGCAGAAGTTAAAACATGAACAGTTGATGGAAATCCATATACAGAGCCAAAATGTTGTTTTAATCTGATAACAGCAAAAACGTTTATCAGCATCCAAAGGAATAGAAGAGATAATCTTACCCTTCCTCTTGAAGTACTTAATTACAGATTTTAATGAGGTCCCAATAAACACCATTATTCCGATTGAGTGTGATATTCTTAAAAAAAAAAAGAAAGTGGCAGAAAATCAGCCAAATCCTGGACTAAAAGAGGGATATAGGAAGATGAAGGTGTGCTGCTGAGGACGCTCACATTCTCACAAGTCCACGCGGGCGTCTACTGTGCTGAAAATACGTCTCTAACCCTACATCTCTCTACAAACACACACACACACGGTCCACCACTCCTCCCCATCATCAACACTACCACGCCTCCAGCAGCCAGTCCAGTCCTCAGAGACACACACAGCAGGAGGGGGGGCAGCCCCGGCCTCTCTCTTTCTCTGTACGATGGTTACCAAGGAGTTCTGGCAGCCCAACCCTTTACTTCTCATCATTACAGATTCTTCAGCAGCATCTTTGTGCATCTATGCTGACAGAGCTGAAAGTCAAAGCTTTTTGTTAAAGCACACAAGCTTTGACTGCTGATAATTATTCTAATATATTTATGTTTTTCTTTCCCAAGCTTTCTAACTTGCTCTTTGATTAAAAATCTATAACATCAGAACCGTAGACACTCCTACAACCAGGAAAACAATATGCATCAAATTACTGCAATCACATTTATCACATTAAATTTAATATTAATGAACAATTTTTAACTCGTAAAAAGACCCTTGTGTGTTTTCAAATAAACTTAATTCCCTCTATCTGGCTGTCCCTGATTGCTGTGTTCACATAAAACCACTGCATCTGTGCTACATAAAAATAGACCTAATGTCCAATCTGTTGGAGTCTATAGCACACAAACTCCAACACCACTCTTTCAGACACACACCCATTAGTTTAGCACAGCCCCTCCTTCAGTAGCCGTATTTAATTTCAGCCAAAGCGGTTGAAAAATAAAGGGATGTGAAGTCAAAGGGGTGCAACAAGAGCTCGAGTCAGACAGCAAACGATCCCCGACTTTGTATAGAAAGGCTTTCAATTCTCATTGCTTTCTGCATCTCTCATCAGCACTATAAGTTCAGCTTTAAAGTGCAGAGACAAAAGAATGCTGACAATTCGTCAGAAGATCAATTACAAAGCTTGTTTCTCTAAATTCTGAAGCCTTAAAAAATTTGGTTTAACTGGAAGTGATACCAAAACTATGTCTGTTGATATATACAGAAAGTTAGTGAAAACATCAGCAAGTGCTGATGTAATTTCAGTGTTTCATATCATTAAACTCAAAAAAGAAAAATGAGCCAACAATTCAGTGACCCAAATTTAGTTAAAATTGCCATAGTTACTACACAAGTGGCTGTAAAAAACTGAGCAGGGAATGACAAGAGAGATCTCAAACTGTACAGTCACCATTGATACATGATGGCCACTCATGGCTGTCATCTATAGTCTTTAAAAATGAATTGAAATAGGCTAAAATCAGCATAGGCAGGACAAAAACCTACAAAAAATCTGAGATCACACACAACCAGTAAAGACTGATTTTACTGTGCTAAGAGTTGGGTAGTTAAAACCAAGCTTGTACAGTGCTAAGCTATAAAATACATTCTTGACTACAACTTTGATGCTTCATATCATTGTAATGCTGCACTCTAAGCCTTTAATCAGACTTTTAAAAAAATTATATTTAGATATGCCCTTAGGTTTTTTGAAACTTTGAAAATATTACAACAACTTTACATTCTGCATCATACGTTAATTAATCAATGCATTACTAAATAACCATATACAACCCTCTTTTAGACAGTGAGCATCATGGAAGCATTAAGATCTTTGAATAATGTTTTCTTAGTGTTACATTACCTTCTTGTTTTGCTAATAACCTTTCATGCATCTACACTACACCTCGTCCTGTTCAGCACGCGTACAGTATTAGTGTAATATATGCAGACACGAACTCAAGCAGCTCCTGTCATTAGAGAGCCTATTGTTCTGCAGGAGGCGTTAACAAGCACGCACCCACTGTCTGACAGTCAGGTCAACATCTCTATCTGCTGAGGGAGCGCTTTGAATCTAGGCCACCTCCTGGATTAGGGATATCCATTCATACGTTCATCTGCTGCGTCTTGCTGAAGAATGGAAGCCCCCCCCTTTAGCCCAGCCCAAACACTATAAATCTTTCATCTGTTCATACTCCAAGCAGCATATGAAGGAAGCCTAAAGACTGTCTGGAAACTCTAGGGCCAAGGAAAAAAAGGACAAAACAGATTAATACAATTAATGTTATTAAAAGGGAGTCCTATTAATATTAGTCTTTTGACATTTCTTAAATGCAGATTATAAAAGAGTAAGCAGTTGGAATCCTTTTTCTTTTACACACAGCCAATCAGTTTAGTCAATAAAACAGAAATAGTAAAAATTACTTGCAAATGTACTCCAATGATTTTCAGGAAAATTTGCTTAAATCTTGAATTTCTTATCCAACCGAAACCAGAGGCGCTTCAAAAAATGTTATGACAGGAACGAAGGCCTTTAAATTTGCTCATTAAATTGTTTAGCAGTTGGTATTAAAAACCCTTTTAGTGTTATATCCCTTGACAACACTGATACAAAGTCTGTAGAGGGAGAAATCAGTGGGAGGTAATGTCTTAATGATGTCTCAGTGATTTACTGTCACACAGAGACCAGGCAAAGACCAATGAAGGACCGTGGATCTTCCTCCTGTCGCTGGGCTCGGATTTTCTTTGTCTTTCCCATCTTGTTTTCACACCCCGTTTGGATCTCCCCATCAACCTGGCAGAGGCAGCTGGACAATGTCTCTCACATTCAGGCCCGCCTGGAGAACAGTTGTCTACAAGTTGGAGGGTTGGTGGTTTAATCCCAGGGTTTCCCAGCACAAACCTCAAAGTGTTCTTGTTGGAGAAACAGAACCACACACTTTGCTGGATGTATTTATGGGTGTGTGATTGTCAACTGTTTGACCTCTGTGGAGGTTCCTGACACATTACCCATGTCTAAAATCTGTCAGTTTCTGCATGTTTTTTAGTATTTTAAGTACAACTTTTAATGTATAAAAAGTTTCCTTCATGCAGATATTTGTATAGAAGTCATGTTTTATATGCAGAAAAAAATCTGACCAGAGGACGGATGGACAGTCGGATGTACAGATAGACTGAGGGACAAAAAATAGTGGTTGGATGGTTGGATGGAAAACAGATGATGGTTGGATGGTCGTGTGGACGGCCATCCAACCGTCGTGTGGACAAGTGTGACTTCCACACTTTTCCATATTGTTGCATAAAGTAGTTATCAATTTAAGAAGCTTAATAAAGCTGCAACATCTGATGTCTAAACAGGCATAAACCTCGTCACGTCTCCCAGGATCTTTCCTAATTACGAGTGAGTGAGTGAGTGAGTGAGTGAGTGAGTGAGTGAGTGAGTGAGTGAGTGAGTGAGTGAGTGAGTGAGTGAGCGAGCGAGCGAGTGAGCGAGCGAGTGAGCGAGCAAGACCGATCCTTCAAACCCTTCAGCTCTGTCTGAACCACTTTGAATCCAGTCCCTTCTGCCATCTCCTTTCACAAATCCCAGTTTTTCCCTTTTTCTTCAAATGCTTTCATGACAGCTAATGTACTTGAGTGCTATTGATTTTACCTTCCTCTCTTCTCTAGTGAACCCCTCTAAAGCTCAAACCTTGAACGTCTTTCTCTCTCCTATACAGAAAAACAAAATTTACTGCTAATTTTGCATCAATGTCAAAGAAGTTTTCATTTTCTTGTACTTTAATTTAAAAATTCCCAACTATTTTCATCACATAGGCTTAACTGAAGAAGTGAATATACCAAAGAAACACTTGAAGCTGTTTTGCATTTCTCTTACATTGCCTCTATATG
Organism: Alfaro cultratus; assembly: GCA_903066825.1. NCBI lineage: Eukaryota > Metazoa > Chordata > Actinopteri > Cyprinodontiformes > Poeciliidae > Alfaro > Alfaro cultratus. The sequence goes on from CAEFZX010011328.1 coordinate 46,877, forward strand.
GTTTAAATGAAAATCAATAATTCATAGAAAGCAAAGCTGTGTATTTGTTCGCTAGCAGTTTTCCATTTCCACATAACCGAATGAGAGCTAAACAGTAAGGCTCAATAGAAACCCGATCACTTTGCTTCTCTCACCGCTATAAAGCAAGACATAAATAATATATTAGCAATGAGTCAGAGGGGTGAGACACACTAAAGAGGTAACATGACATGATCATGGTAGAGAGGATGAAACTGTATGCGTCTGATCAATGCAATGGACATAGTTCAATGTGCTAAGGTTCTAGAAGCAAGTCTGAAAACATTTATGAAAAAGCATGGATCTAATAAAAAGAAAATAACTTAAAGAAAAAGTATTACATCTCCTCTCCTCTGAAAGTGCAATACCCTCATTGGAAACTATGACTGAAACAAAAGTTTTGAAGTTTTTTTCATCCTTTAAAATAAAAAAAAAATAAAGAAAGAAAAAATAAACCATGAACTAAAACTTGTGGAAAAGCCTTTGTAGATCTGCTGTTGTAGGCAGTTTTACAGATAATAAAAAAAGGACAGTTAGGAAAAGTTAAACTTTTAACTCCAACTTTCACTAGAACCCGACACACAGAGTCTGAGGTGACAGACAGGCTCGGCTGAATAAACAAGTGCTGAAAGCTGTGTCCCCCCCAACACTAATGATTTTACCATCAGGTAAAGTTCCCGCACCACACCTCACCACACAAACACACACATTAATTTTATACACTCCCATACTCACCGAGTGAAATTTTCTCGCTCAGCAAACACAATATTTTCATCTCAGCTCTCCTGTTTCCTGCATCCTTTCCATGTATTTCTGTATGTTAGTATCTTCAGTTCTTCACCTTAAACATTTTGCATTCATCCTTCTATCTGACATGCTTCTCTGACTCAATACAGACATTAATAATCTCAATCAGTCATTTACACCACCATAAAAACAATTTTTAATAGTATGTTTTAGCATAACTTGATTAAAATTAGAGATGCACTCATTGGGATTTTTCTTCATCAACAAGATTATTGTTTTTTTTTTTTGAAGTTCCAACCTACTGATTGTATTTTCCAATGTTCTAAAGAACCCACAAGAGAAACAATGAGCCACAGGTGATCTAATAAAGCTTTCGGTTTTAATTCAAGCTGAAAATGTAAGATTTCTAAGATGACAAAATCCATGTTTGCGTCAAAGCTAATCGTTATCAGATTTGTATCTAGCACAAAACCTGCAGCAAAGTACACGCCCAGTGTTGATGCATTTATTGCTGAAAATTGGAGGAACACAATTCATTTTAGAAGCAAAAATTGGATTCTTTATTTCCCAAAGCAGCTGACAAAGAGTGGTTAAAATGAAACCAGGTTCCTCTGGGAGCCTCTGTGTGAATACTTCGGTAAAAAAAAATTAAAATTAAACTTCTATAAGGTTTCTACAGCTTAAACCCTTGATTTAAGGTGAAAAAAAGAAGAAGAGAAAGAAGAACCAACTCAGCAGTCTGCATGTGTGTGTGCTCTCTGTTGAAAGGCAGGAGGGGCCTCCTTTTATAAGCAGCTCTTCTTTTGTGATCCATGAGATCACAAAAGATTCACATTGGAAAGACAAGCTGCCAGCTACGCCCTTCTTTCACAACCAACATTGCAAACATGATCAAACTGCGTTCTCCGTGTTTGTGTGCTTTCGTTAAGCTGTTTTGATGTGGTGACAGATGTGTTGCTGTATTTTTCGTTTCAACACTACAGAGTTCTCAAAAACTTAATGTGCATTCATCCTCATGATGCCTTTTAAAACACCACAATACCAATGGGTATCACCAATGTGAAAAATCAAAGTGAAATACAAAAGGAGCAGAATTACGCAGGAGGTGAAGTAGGATTCACATAAAAGTTGAGAGATCGTTTGATGTGTAGGACCTCAGATCTAAAGCTTGACTGAAAAGGTAGTTGTTTGAAAGTTAAAAATAAAAGAAAGATGAGACAAAGATAGCTGACGGAAAAGTCAGGGGTGCAGAGTAGAGGGAAAAAAAGAAGAAGAGGTGAAAGTGTGACTCAAAAATAATACCCATTTGTAGGTCTGGTTGAATAAAAAAATAAATAAAAAAATACACACAGGAAGGCATACACACAAACATACACCACCGCCCAGCATGCTCTGCAGTCATGTCTAATTTTCTCTCCTCTAGTGTCCGACCCCAAAACTCAACAAACGCCTTTGAAATTCAAGCCAGGATGAAAAGGCATGGGGGCGCCCTGAGAGCAGACAGAGGATGGGGCTATCAACGTTTGACTGTGTGGACAGGCAAAAATGTTAAACTGTTTAGTCTAAAATGAAATCTCCCAAAACAAGGTTGAAAACAATCAGCAGGAGAATCCCAAAATGACAAGACGCACAACCGTTGCAAATTCACTTAACAGGCCTACTTTTGTTTCCTAATGTTCAGAGGGATAAAGAAGCAACTCAGGGAGTTAAAATGCTGTTGTTTTACAAGAAGATTGATGGGTTTTTGGAGCTTTCAGACTATGTGACAGTTATGTGGCTAAGGTAAAACATCTAATACCCCGTCATGGTGAATTTGTAGCCAACTGTCCCTGGCAACGCCGTTTTAAACCACCTGTCATCTTACTTTGCTGGCTTAGCGCTGACAGGACTATGGGCTAAAACTAAAACAGTAAAGCCAAAACTCCAGACGTGTATTATTGAATCAAGAGGCACAAGGACTTTTTTTTTTCTCTTGGGCATAATTTGCTTGGCGATCTGGAGATTAAAGTTTAATGCTATCTACACAGGTCACCAGTGGTCCAATAATTACTGGCTAAATATAAAAAAGTTCTGCCCTGCCATTAAAGCTTGATTCTACAGACAGAGATGAGTGAATCTTAATCAGCGCAAACAAAACATTTCAGAATATTAGCTTTTTGTTGTGACATTTCAATAGCACCTGCCAATGGTCAATCTTATGTCATCAGTTTATAACAATTTTTTCTAAAGATTCCTACCACCCTGAAGCTTAGTGGTGACATTTACTACGCACAATTTTTTCTCACTTCACTTTTTATTTTGAGTAACAAATAGGCATCCAAATTTCACAATATGACAGAAAAAATAAAAAAATACTAACATTTCCAGGAAAACATGATATTATGATATATTTCTTAAATAATGCACTGACAAGATTGTGAGTAACACATATTTTCCTCACTATTTTCTTATAGTAAGCATGTTGGCCTCTAAGATCAAGACCAGGTGTGGGAATGAACAGCAGCAAATGTCAATCTAACTGGACAAACATTTAAATGAAGCACTGAATCAATAATGCTAGTTAAAACAACATTTGGATGATACGTTTAGTTACGTTTCATAGAGGGGATATAAATGTATTGATTACTTTCTGATGTTTGGCCGGTTACCCTCCTGTAATAGTTCTCTTATTTGTTTGTTGAGTGCCACCACTAGGATCAAACATTCACATGAAAAGCAGGCAATTATTTTAATAGATGAAACATAGCTGAAAAACACAAGTGCATTGCTATAAAATGAATAGTGATAAAATATGGGTCCATCAATATTTTCCTCCACCACATAAACAGACCTGAAGAACATGTTTGATGTGATTCTTTAACATCACTGCAGTAACACAACCCTGCAATTACAATAGGATCCTTTACCATCCAGCCATATTGTCTCCGCTCTTATTGACTCTTGGACTTTCTGATTCTCCGATGACTCCATTGAGGATCACCCACATCAATAACCACATTCTGGTTTTGAGGGTAAAATCTATGACATAAGATGACTACTCTGCACTGTACTGGCATAAAGCAATCTTTATGAGACTGTAGATGGACGTGAACACCATTGTGGAATTGTGAATAGGTGCCTGCAGCAATTTTTGCATTAAACAACATAGAATGAGACACATGAGCCTGGATAATAAAAAGAGGTCAGCACCGTTGTGCTTCAAAAGTATTAATATATATTCTTTATTGGTTTGTCCTGTTAAAATAGAAGACTATGGTTTCAGGAAAAGAGAGGTGGAGGGCATTGAAAGCACCCACAAACAACCCTGACATTTTCACACAGCTGCACATAAAACAATATTTTGGATTCCACCCTGGTTTCCTGCCCTACATTTCAGCACCAGGTCTGTCTGCTCTCCTCTCCTGAGGGGGTTTGTGTGTCTGTGTTTTCTTTCTCTTCCTTCATAGCACCAAACAATCATTAATTCAATTCTATAATTAACTTCACACATGAAATGTGATAAATCTGACCTTAGACAAAAAGAAGTGATACATCATGCAAAACTTGCTAAGGTCCACACAAATTTAGCTTGCCGTTTTCAGTCATTCCTGATGAGATAAATACAAAAAAAATCCTGAATTTAAACCAAAAATGTAACTATAGTCAGGCTTGAAACAGATAACATGCCAAAATTAACGACAGACCGCATGGCTGGATGTACACATGGAACATTTAAATAACATGATTAGGAGTTAGGTCTGCAAATACAAATACTTCTTCGTACTAATTTATTTTTCTATATTCGTCCAGCCATTGAAAGTACTTGAGTTAAATCCCATCCTTTGACTGAGAGAAGCCTGATAAGTGATTGTTATTTACTTAAATGACACTTCAACTGGATGAGGCCCCTTTGCATGTTGCCATGGCCCCAAACATTCAGCTCCTGCGGATGCAAAAGGTTTTTTTTCTGATTTAGACTGAGAAGCAGACAGCCTGAGCTAATTTAGGTTAAGTGCCTCCGATAGCTGAAGGGCACAACCCAACAAGCCACCTGGAGCTAGCCTGTATCACACTGAGGAAAGCCCTAGCAACATGTTTCTATCAGACAAGCATAAGGACACCACTGGAAGGTGGATTAAAGCCATACTACTTAAAATGTCAGCATGTGTTTCATCTATAGTTTTCCTTCAAGAGAAGAAACGCTGGCAACGCATGCTTTGACCTATTTCTTACAATGGATCTCACTTTCCATTGAACTTTCCACTGCAAAAACAAACCGTCCAATCAACAATCAGAAACAAAAATAAATGATCAGCAATCACAGCTAAAGGAAATGGGCGAGACAATCCGCCTGACAATGGGGACACAACTAGAGGGCTGGATATGAGATTGGATGCTGGCTCTGGTGGCTGGCATCGATTCTTTTTTTATCATAATGCATGACTGCCTTTGACATAGCTCGTCAGACCTGCAACATTGATCCAATCAGTGCCATCTCCTGGTTCATCGCAGAAAGTGTTACAAAGATCACCTATTCTCCATAAAGATTAGGGAGTAAAGATAAACTCTAAAGCCTTCAACGAGACATAAGAGTTGAAATCAGCTCTGATCGATTCACTCCTTCTCCAATTCCGAACCCTGATTACGTCATATATCTTATATTGCCCCTTCCTACCTCCACCCCAGGACTTAGATGTTTCATGTCGACTAGTTTTGATTTGCTGTCAAATCGCAATCCTATTATTATTTTCAGAAACTTATAGTTCTTCTTTGCAGCTAAACTTCTGTTTCTTCTTGTGTTCTAGTTATTTTAGTCAGCATTCCAATCAGTACAATGTGCAAAAACTATATTCATAATATTGATAGACGTGCATGAATATTTAAACACAACTTTACAAAGACAAGAGAGTGCCTCCCTTAGACAAGCATGCCCTTGAGTGAAGGACAAGTCAGTGAGCTCAAATGTAAATGATCTTCCCTTCCTCCCCAAAACAGTGGAAACAAAAGAGTGGGGCTCCTTGGGAATGCCCACTTTGTACACAGTGTTTCAGTGGATTTCACCTTAGTGTCATTGTCGGTGCAATACAGATACTTCTAATGCAGTGCTTAGTGGCAAACTATGAAATAGAGGTCCTGGCTCCCCACCTAGGTTGACTTTCTGTTGGTGGCTTTCAAAATAAAAAGTAATCTTTGCGCTTCAAACAAGTTTTCTCTTGTTTATCTGCATGGGCAGTGGGCACACCTCAAGATTGTGCACAACCTTTAAGAAGATCCCACTAAATCTAAAGGGTCATTTCACTTTTTTAAGGTCTATGAATTTAGTGAAAGCAGAAAAAAGAGGAGGGCGAGAGGTTTAGCATTAGTTCGAGAGAAATCTATAACTTGAAATTCATAGACTGGTCAAACGTTGGCTGAATTATGCAATAAATACACAAAATATACAGTAAAAGCCAAATTTATTCATACCCCTGGCAGATTTAGAACTAAATCTTTTCATTTTCTAATATAGTTCTTCTGATTGTGTGTAATAATAATGTATTGGGGGAACCAATTCTAGATTTTTGACTTGAATAGGTGAAGGGAGTTAAAACTTAGAGTGAAGACAAGGAGGCTCTCTGACCTTAAAAACTTAAAGCTCAAAGACAAATCGTCAAAAATACAAAAAAGTGGTCAACAGTAAAGATTAATAAAATATGAATGCCTCAGTTTTTGGTTGTTGATTACAATATAGCTCACTAAAGAACCTAAATATAACATCCTTCAAAATAAACTGACCCGGATCAGTTGACCTAATATGAGCAAACTGTGTGTTGTAATCCCTGCTACTTATTTAAAGTCGAGCTTAGTGTTCTAGGATAATTTGTAGAGTTAAACAACACTTACAAACATACTGTGCCTCTGTAGTAGATCTTTCATGTGGAAATTTGGGAATTCACTATGTAAAGGTGTGTATAAGAGAACATGCATGTGTTAACCTCGACCTCTACCAATGATAATCCCATGTTTAGACCTCGTCTGGAGGTTAAAAAAAGCATGACCCCGAAATCTACTTATCCATGTGTTCCCTCCCTCTCTTCCCCATCAATCCTCCTTCCTTAAAAAGCCGTCCATGCTCCCCTCCTCCCGCTTCCCATCCATCTAAGCTTTCCAACCCCTTCTGTCCCATCTGGGCAATAATGGGCAGGTTGGACGGAGGCTTCAATTGAGAGCATAAACCTCTCTTGGAAGCAAAGAGCGCCCCCCTCCTAATGGGACTCTGGGGAAATGATTACAGCTCCCTTATCAGATATTCCAAAAATTTAAGACCAACATCACTCCAAATTAAATACCTCATGTGGCTCTTTTAGGCATAGATAAATGGGCGCTCAGAAAATGAGAGGAAATAATTAAAACATAATTCTATCTAGTTATTGTCAAAATATTTTCAATCTGTTACTTTTCTCTTAGAAAATATTCTACAAATGTATTAATCAAAACTACTGAATGAAACAGTGATTACTAAATACAGATTTTGAAGCCTTGGATGATTTCATTTGTCTGTACTCTTATGACCCCTACCGGTGAGAATAAGAAATAACTTGAAGCTCAATCCAGGATAGTTTCATGCAAAACAATCAACAAATTTAGCTCATTTTCACAAAAATAATTAAATAAATAAATATAATAAAACAAAAAAGTACCACCATCATCAGCTAATTTTCTCCTGCGGTTGCACAAATAAAGAGGCAGCTGCAGCTCGCCTTGTTTCTACGTTTTACTTTGTCTGCATCCTGAGTCCACCTATGCATGCATATGTAGAGAAAACTTTCAAATAAAAGATGTTGCCATGGTGAGGACAACTCATTAAGGCAACAGATTTAAAGAGGCTCTTAAAATCACTTTCGCTCTCCTCCATGTCCCTTCTTTCTCTCCTTTATAATCAGTCTCTATGGAGGGACACAAGCTTTTCAGAGGCTCCACTGGGCTTTGAATGGCTCAATGGAAGCCTCCAGCTGACTGGGACCTAACTGGGGTCTAGGATTGAAGCTGGGGATACACCAGTAGAAAAAGAGAAATAAAGGATGGAGCTGGTTAAATGTGTACTCTCGGATTAGTTGGAATGTTCTTCAATATTTAATCATAAGCCATGCGATTGAATTAATTTTGCGTCAGGGAAATACCTAAACATTACCAATGCATGCATTTTTAATATAATTTTTGCAAACTATTAATAGAATAAGCTGCAGACAGGCAGCAGGCAGTTCATCGGGGCAAGCGGGGCTAACGTCAGCAGACCAGACTCAAAGCAGCATGAGGTGGAGAAATCTCCCTCTTATAGCAGCTCTCATTAAAGAAATGAGCTGTGACTGAGGTCTGTGCAGCCAGTGATTAAGCACGCTTAGCCAGCACCACCGCTCGCTTAGATTTTTGATTAAGACTGGTGTGGGATTTCAGCAGGCGAAAGCTGGAGTTGGAAGGACCTGGAAAAAACTTGCCTAGCTCATCGGCAGTGGATTAAAAATGTATTTAACAGGATGTGCATGCATGCTGATTAATGTGCTTTATTTAAGCTAACCCATGTGCGAAGCTTATGAGACTAACTGGCTGACACAAAATGACAGGACGTCTTATCAGTAAAGTTGGTTGTCATCTTTTTATTGATCACAGGTGTCTTGTCTGTCTTGCAGACACAAAGAAAATCCTGTAAAACTCGAGTCTGATGAGAAAAAGAAAATAATAGTTGCACTCTAAAGATGTCAAATTCCTCTTGATGTTCTCCCAAAATTAAACCACCAGGTGGCTCCAAATACCAGAGAGAAGTCAACAGGAAACCTAACCTTGACAGGATGTTCATTGAGTGAGTGAAGACAACAACCAGAAACACTAGAACATAAACCAAACGGTACCATTGTCACGATAATCTGACATCTTTATAGAAAAAAAAAAAAAAGTGTGACCATCTGCTTTGTCACAGCTCTTCCATCCTCAATCCTCTGACTAAATTTATCAATAATGGGATAGAGGTCCCTGCAGATCCCAGTGATTATCTGGCCGTTATGTCCTGATGTGATAATCATATCACTAAGTAAAACTTCGTTGTAAAACATATGGGGCCGAGAGTCTCTCTGACACCTGATCCCTTCATGGTGATACTGCTGACTCAGTCCTCTCCTTCATCACTTCCAATCTCCTGAATGAAGAGCCAGCTGAGCCCAGACACATTCATTATCTGAACGGACTATCAGTGACTCACGTTCACGACAAAAACCCATATCTGTGACACATCCCGTCACATGTGAGTTTAAAATTACATGGAATATCTGACGAGGTACATGGGCTGTTCAGTGTTGGGAAGTTGCGCTTTTGCTCAAAGACATAACATGATAAAACTTGCTAAATTGGATACATGAAGCTTTAACACAAAACCGTAAACAGTAGTTTGCAGTAACATTCTGACATAATACGTATTTAAATGCTGCCTAAAATCTAGTTACTTTTCAATTTAAAATATATATACACATTCTGTTATGGCACTCTTTTAAATTCCAACTCTAAAGTTTATTCTGCTTTCGGATGGGATTTTTGCAATGATAAGTCTTCAAATGATGAAGAAGTGACATGCTTTACTTCTCAAACATCAATAACATCTAATTTTTAAAAAAAGATTAAACAAATTGCTTCTTTGAACAGCTATTACTGCTACTCATGTCCAAATAACATAAATTCTGTGACCAGGGAGAACTAATGCTACATTCAATCTGTACCCAGAAGCCACATTTTCATATTTCTAAGACTAAAACTATCAACTTCAATACCAAAAAGATGGCCAATAAAAAAAAGAAAAACATAAGTTCTAAGAGTGAAATACAAAATACAGTGTTTTAGGAATGCCATTCTGGTGATCGACTGGTTGGGAATTAATAAAACACAGCACACTTATAACAGTGTCCAAGTGATGCCAGAGAAAGAAAAACGATAGAAGATATTTAAGAGAAAACTATTTTCTGTGACACATCTAGGTCTTCTGTTCATTCAGGGTTAGAGTAAGAAAGAACAAGAATTTCTGCAGATAACAGGAAGGGTGAATGGAGTTTTATTTTACTTTTTGGGGCTTCCAGCCTCTGTTATGGAGCATATTGGACTTAGAAATACTTTTGGAAATCTCAAAATTAAGTAAAGGGTTTTTATTGTCTTCAGAGACTTAATTACGCTGGTCTCACTTATGCTAACAGATGCTAAAGCTAGTTGAAAAACTCAGATATAATAACTTTTAATTAAAAAATTATCAAGAGGTCAAAATTGTAAAAATGCATGATTAAAAAAAATCTCTGCCATTATTTATCAGCTAATTTTTTTTCTGCCACCCATTTGACTGATAACTGACCAGCTTTTCCTCATGAAGGTTACTGAGATTATAACACCTCTTCCAGGATTCTGCAATTATCTCTCACCTGAGATTATTGGACTACCAGAGGTTTTTATAGTCATAGTAAATTACCTCGTAAAAAATTACACATTAATCCAGTTAACAGAGTTGAAGCATTGAAAAAAAAAGAAAAAATTGAGACAAACACAACTGCTTTGAAGAAAACAGCCTTCACCCATTTTACAGTTGAATGACCCAAACCAACCCCTGACCCCCAAATCCTTAAAGTGTGTGTGTGAGAAATCCCCTTTTCTTTCATCTCATTAAGCTATGTGTCATGCTCTCCATTCCATTGTTCTCCCACCTCCAACCTGCTATTCATGGCTGCTGTGCACATTCAGGCTAAGTGTGCACTTGTCTGTATTCATCAGTCTCTGGGAATGTGCTGGATTTAGGTCTTGAGTTCTGCAGGGGAACCTAACATTTCATTGTTCATTTCTGAGCCATTTACAACTAATCCTACACTACTTATGTCAGGAAAAACAATGAATGGATGAATCTTCCATTTTGGGGTCATAAAAATGTCCATGTTTGCTGAATTGCTGAAGATGCAATTGTGAAACGCTTCCAGTTGAGCTGTTCTATTCTTATTTTAAATGCTAAAAATGATGATAAAGTGATTATGTTTGTGTGTCTAGGAAATAAACAAAAGGAGATTATGATGAAGAACTGTGGTCAGACCCTTTTCCAATTCCCACAACCAAAATTATATTACCTTAACTGGATTTTAGCCGAGCTTCCCCCCATTCTAAGAGTCAGGAGCCATTTCATTTAGCCTCATCTCGTTACTCTATAAGCCTGACCTCTCTCAGGTGCCCTTCCCCAGGGAGCAATTGCTTTCATTGGCCAATAACTGACCCTGCCTATTTCCATCGAGGGTTTATGGGGGATCCTGTCAAACAGCTGCTCCAGAAAAGAGCTGGAGAAGAATAGAAAGATAAATCTAGTTTAAAGAAATCTGACTATAATTTAAAGCCATAAACTCCCCTGTAAAAAAGGAGACCACTTTCTAGAAAAAGAACAAAGAAAACTGAAAATGATAAATCAGCATGAAATCAAGTAAGCAAAAGTGAACAAAGAACGAATTAGCCAAGTTCCAGTCTGGGGGAGTTTGTCTGTAAGGGGATCATTAATCCAGCAGTTGGACGCTGAATAAACGTCGAGAGCAGGGATAATACAGTAGCAAAGGCTGCTACATCTTGACCTGTCAGGGCGCATTAGCCCAAGTGATCGCGAGGACGTTTCATGGTCGCTTGGCAGCACATTGTTAAGCTTCAGACTTTTTTTAAATTTTTTTTATTGTAGTTTACAGTTACAAAAAGTGCATGGACCAACTAAAGAGCCAAAAAGAAAAAGTGATTTAAAGTTACAACGGATCCTGCTCAGGACAGCTGTTTTATTTATAGAGATTTGATGTTTTGTGTACTGTACAGTACACAAAAGAAGTCGAGACATAAGTCAAAGGCATTTCATTCCACCCCATCATGTCTCTCTAATGGTTCCTTTATGTAGTGGCAGAGGTGAAAGTGGGTCACCTCCATAACCCGAACTGGGTGTCAGCTCCATCACCCCCAGACTGTCAGCTCTCTTACACACATCCCTGCGTGCCTGGCCCATCACCTCCAGCTGCTTGCCATTATGTCCTGTTCCCAGGGGTGGACACCCAGTGGAGCAGCTTCAGTCATGTGTCCCAAGTGACACGCAGTCATGCATGTCATATGTGCATGGCTGGATACAGAAGTTTCACATTTTGTTGCACGACAACTACAAACGTCAATTTTATTAGTAGCTTATGTGACAGGCCAATGCAAAACAGCACTTAGTCATTATAGTCCCCCTGAGTCAATATTTTTTACAGGAGTTTCCTAATATACTGCAGTCACAGCGGGTCTAGAGGTATGGTACTTAAATAATTATGCAACATTTTTGCCATCCAGGTAGTACAGGAATACTGAGATAAAGATACCTTTGTATCATTATTTCATCCATAATCTAGAGACTAAAAGTTTTGCTCATTGTTCTTTGCAAAGTAGACCAAGATCAATCACATTGAATGGGGTGGATTTGGGATATGTTCAACTGGATTTAAGTCTGGACTTTGACTGGGTCATTCCAATACCTGAATATGCTTTGAGTGTTAGAGTGTTCAGCTGTTGTCCTGCTAGCAGCTGAACCTCCACTCAACTTTCTTTGCAGCCTCCAAGAGTTTTTTCCAAAATTGCCCTGCATTTAGCACTATTCCAATTCACATCAACTCTGATCAACTTTCCTGTTCCTGCAGAAGGCAATTATTCTACAGCATGATGCTGTCACCACCGTGTTACACAATGGAGAAAGGGTGTTCAGAGTGAGGTTTGATAACAGTTGTCTACCACACAGACATTTTGCATGTAGGTCCAAATTTCTCATCTGACCAGAGTCTAACAAGATTTATGATAATCTGCAAATAGAACTTTGTGGCCTTCATTTAACAACAGTTTTCCAGTTCTTCCCCCTTATCTATAAAGAATCGATTTGGGGGTTCATGGCTAATAGTTGTAGAGGTTTGTGGTTGTATTGTTGTACTCAATGGGTATGAATACTTTTGCAATGCATTGTACCTAGAATGTTAACATTAGCAAATTTTAAAGGCAGGTATACAAAACTAGAATCCCAAGTAACAAACTTCATGCATTATGAACAGTATTTATGAAAGCCTCTGATGAGGGTCGTTTGGAGTTTGCCTGGATGAACCCAATAATTACCAATGGGTAAAGACGTCTGGAGTCATAATGTCACAATCCATACCCATCCCACAAAGGACATCCAGCAAATCATACAGAATCGCACACACACACAGATTTACCCTCAACGACAGACGGTACAGATCACTCAGTTACAGGAGGATGGAAATCAGCTAATAGGAAGAGACAAAGCCCAGCTTGGAAGGCTTCTCCTCCATGTGTTGTGACCATTGCTCTGACAAATGGTGTGCAACTATTTCCCTCAAACAGTTCAGTGACTTCAAAGAAATCTGTAGAAGAAGCTAAATTATCTCCCATATCAAATGCATGCAAGGTCTACAGGCAGCTTTCAGAAAGCATAAGGCACTGTAATCACAACGCTTTCTTTAAAAGTGTTGATCGACAAGATCTACATGACAAAAGTTGTCGTCTCTTAATTTTGTACCTTTTCCCTCCAGACAGGTTGTTGTTTTCCCCGGTGACGCTTCAACCATAGGTCCAAGCAGTGGTTTGGGCGTCCAGAGCGAGTCCTGCTTCTGGTGAACTTTTGAAACGGAGAGGAGACGTTTGCGCAGGCAGCCTTCTGATTTGGGGGTCCTGGGGCTGGGGCAGGCCTGACCCTGGAGGCTGTTCCCCATGTTGCTGCAGGGCTTGAAAGAGCACAGAGTTTGCTTGCCGCCTGGCCGGTCCTCATAGCAGTCTCTGTCCCAGCAACTGACCACTGGCTCAGATGAGAGGCACTGTATGTATGTGATCATCCCGGACCAAGACCTAACCCCTGCCACCTGCCCTCCCCTTCTCTCCAGGACCTAAGCCCCCGACTACTCCTCCTTCTTGTCGAAGCCTCCTTCTCAGGACCCTCTGCTGGAGGTGATGTGGTTGAGACCTCCCCCTGCACTCAAACCCTCAATAGGCCTCCCCCCTTCATTTCTAGGAGGATAGGATGGAGATCTAGAGGGGTTTCTGAAACCCACATGGGACTCTATCCCCCCACGTCGTCTCCTCCTACCGTTTTTGTCTTTCCTTTCCTCCTCTCAGGGATGCTATTGACTTGAATTGATTTGCCTGACAAAAAGGGCGTGGGGCATTGTCCAGAGGGTGGTGGGTATGAACGGTGTTCGATTACAGGAATCAACCCCAACACAAATATTTTGCAGCGCTATTGCAGAACGAAGTTGTTGAAAACTGAGTCATGGCTGTCAGTGGGATGACTGAATCCAAGCATCTTGCAAAAACATGAGTTGTGAGCCACAAATTTGACCACAGTACATTTCTGCAATACTCTTAAAACAGCAAAAGTACATTTTAAATCCAGTGGAAGTGAGTTATTTGAAAATACCTGTGGTTAAGACATGCTTTATGTTCCTCCCAGAAGCAATGTGGTCCTAAAGCACATTATAAACAGAAAAAGATCTGCAAAGCTCAAGAAAGCAGTTATCCAAAAGTGAGTGTCTTTATAGGAAAATCCAAACTTTCAGAAGAGTCCTCAGAAAAGCATCCACAAGCACCCTTCTTCCTCCTACTTCCATTTGAGAAAGCAGCAGCATTGTCCAGAGAAATCCACATAGTCTCTCCTCTCAGCTCCTCCTCCTACTGCTCCTCGGTGCTGCTTTTCTAATCTGTAAAACCAGATTATCCAGCCACCAGACCCTTACTACTAGCTTCTGATTGTGACAGACATAAAACACAGATGGACACCAGACTGCTGGTCAATTCTTCCACACAAATGTGCATAGTATTCAGGAAAAATCATGCAAACTTTTGGCAAACATGTTATCCTGGGCCAAATAACAGATTTACCTCAATGTAAAAAAAATTCTCAGAAGTTCAAACTTACTAATTATTGAAGCTCTGCCCTTTTGCCTTGGAGGCTACAGAGGAGCACCATGTGGAGAGCAGATTGGGAAGTCTGACACAAACAGGTGTAAGCACAGCAGACACCAGATGAAAAGTTAAGTGGCAGGTCAGTAAGCATCGAGAGATTAACAAACAGGGTGAGAGTAGCCATGACCAGAACAAATCTTATGTCAAGTGAGAGAGAACTACATGTTGAGATCTAGATGGACAACATCTAAATCCCAACATGTAGACATGGACATGTGTTCTAGAAAAATGGAAAATGTGGAAGAAAGTGGCTAAAAGAATTTAATGGCCAAATATCTCCCCCTAGTGGTGGCTTATAGGACCCTCTGCTCACAGATCCTCGCTGATGGTAGTCTTACTGAGGAGGGATCGCGAAATAAAAGGGAATCATACACAGTAAGAAGAACAGTATAAATGTTTCCTTCATTACTTTGGAAAAATACAAAGATTACTTATGGAAGGAAGAAATGACCTATCTCCAGTAATGCAAGAAATCATTTCTTGCATTACTTAGGTGCTAGAAATAAAGTCAGGGGAAGTACAGAGATATAAGGTGTTTAGAAGGAAACTATTTCATCACACATGCCCAGAAAATGTTGTTGCTCATTCAGGCTGTGTTTCAGCTTTCAAACTGGATTTAGAAACATTGGCAGTTTTTTAAGGTAATTAGTCTTTTTCTTTTCAGCTTCTAAACAAGTATTTTTCAACAGTAATCTATTTCCACAGTTTCTCTTAAAATTAATGATATCTAATTGGAGAGAAAAAAGGGCAAACATAAAATGGCCAATTAGTCGAAAGTCAAAGAGAATTTCTGCAAAAATCAATCAGATGTAAGATGAAGTCTGCACAATAACAAAAAACATGCAATTACGGATAAAAACAGCAACTGTAAAAACTCATTGTATTGCTCAATTTCATTTTACATCAATACCCTGTCACTCTTTATAAACTTCCGCATTTCAGTGAATAAAATCTATATTAGAAGACTGTTATAATCAATTTAGCTAACCATGTTTCAGGACTAGAGCTGCTGATTTTCTTTTTTCAACTTCACTCTTAAATCCTAGATTACTATTAAAAGTCAAAGACACCCAACAAACTGTCTTAAGCTCAAATTTACTTTATTCTCATGGGAAGTCTATCTGAACATGCAAAATTCCTAAAATATTCCGGAAAACATGCTTTCCTCATGTTTTTTTCTGTGAGTCTCTGGATCCTTTCCTAACTTGTTTATTTTTACAAAACCAGTTCAGTTTTCTCCGTTTTATTTTTAGAAAATCTACGAGGTTTTAGTTCAGGCAGTCATTACCTGACAGTGATTGCCTGTTCATTTTTTTTTTTTTTTTTTTTACAGCAGAGCATGAACCTAAAAAAAGGAAGAGGCACCGAGTGGCTGTCACTGTGCCAAAGCTGCCACAGATAACCAGGGGCTCAAACACCCATTACCAACAGTTATCATTTCCACAGCATTTGGTGAGGCAGCCAACACACAAGCCGATTAGCCAAACCCTAAACCATGGTGCTCTCACACACAAATTATAAGTGACAAACCATGGAATGCACAAGAACACACAGACACAAGAAAACAAAGTGTGAAGCTGAACTGCACTTGTCCTCAATCCAGCTGGACACATGCATGCAACTGTGCACAATAAACCATCAACTCACAACCAATTGAACACATATTGGACATCATTTAGTTGGTTCTGTGTTCAGGATCAGATTCCCATCCACTTCCTGTCAGTGGTCACGTTCATGGCTCTGAATACTTGTGGGTCCTCTTCTGGAAGGATGCAGTGCTCAGCTTAGGTTAGGATGGGATGTATAGACATGTTTTTACATTCTTGTGGACGCACACACACAGATATTGCCAGATATTGTGTGCTTGGAAGGGGGGGAGCGGAAGGCCGTAGGAGACAAACAATGGTTTCCATGGACACATGTCTCTGAAAGGACTGAGAGGAGCACCTGCATGCTGAGTAAGTCCTCTATATGGGGAAGTCTTCCACTCGTCCACAGGGAGTCGACCATTGTCTTCCCATGGTTTACTTTCCCACTCTGTCTCTAAACTTCACACTCACTTCTTGGGAAACGTTTTTCGTACCTTTTAATTACCGTTTCAGTTTAAAAATACAATAAGATCTTGTTGTTGACTCAAAGTTTTTCTTAAATTTCTAAAGTTACAATAAAAAACTATTGTTTTGGTGAATCAATTCAGGGGACAAAAGGTTTACTGCAATCCCTGCAGATCCCACTGATGGCCAACGGGAGCTCCGGCCTCTATTGTTTACAGATCAAGAGCAAAATTTTCCTCTTGGGCTTTGACTTGTTTACAGAGATCACCATTTCATCAAAGACTTCCTCTTAATACCGTCAGTCAAACCTGCCTACCATTTATCAGTCAGATAATTAAAAAGGACGTAAGTCAGTGGTTCCCAAAGATTTTCTTCTGGGCCCTCTCCCAGTGGTTCTTAAAGATTTTCTGGGCCTCCCTATAGATTACAATAACCCCCCGGCCCCCAAATAAAAAAATATAAAATAAAAAAAAATCAACTGGGCACACATTGTTCAACCAGACATAAACCTATACAACCTACACACTTCAGGTTGCAACAAAACACACTACAAACCGTCTTTACAGTGAAACACTTTTGTGTAACTGTTTTTTTTTTTGTTTGTTTGGGGGGTTTTTTTCATTCATCCATAACACTTCCCACGCCCACCTTGCAATGGCACGGCGCCCCAGTAGGGGGCGCGCCCCTCACTTTGGGAACCACTGGCAAATGTGATATACAGATTAATTTCAGATCTCCAAATGTGGCACATTTTAAGTTTTAAGTAACTCAGCTATACCCTACAAAAGATTACAGTTCTAGTAATATAAGTAAATTTAAAAGATCAATCAGAAAACAAAAATGCTACCAACAAAAACTGCATTTTCTTGACTAATTTTTCCAAATTTTTGAAGATCCCAAGTTCCTCTTTAAAAATGTTAGTTTTCCTTCTTTTTTTTTTATTTTACTTTAAAAATCATTATATCATAATATTTGAGTTTGGGTGGATTGCATATTTGTGATTTTCTGTAGATGTAAAAAGATTCACCTTTCACCTGAATTTAAAGTATAATCCCGCTTCCCTGCCAGAAATATTTCTCCTCTCCTCTTTTCATTTCCACACCTCCTTTCTTCCTGTCCGCTGCAGAAAATCACACTGTCACATCAAGCGGGAGAACATCCATCAGCGCCATGATCCACGTCAAGAAGGCGAGGATATAGGTCAGCTGGGGGTCAACAGATCACAGTCTCTACAGACATGGACTGCACAGGTGTTTTGGTTAGGGGGGTCCATCACCATCTTACAAGTTCGGAAAGCTCAACACAGCGGGACATTTAAAGGGGTTGACAAATAAGGGTTGGCAAGTGATCTAATTTAGACTTGTTGCTCCAACTAAGGTAATATGTGATTCAAACACAACCAGGAAAATACTCTTCTAGGTATAGAACTACAGCTTAATAAAGCTTATACTGATAAAATGTCATTCTTCAGTAATTTACAGTTTTTCTATGAAAGCAACATTAACTCAAGGCATTAAATGATTATTAAAATGTCTCTTTTTCATCCTTTCTTGGAAGGATGAAGCAGTTTTAAACAAGAATTGCATTCTACCGCATATTGGGTGAAAACTAAATGGGTTTTAGGAATGGTAGGCTGCTTTTTCCACTCCAAAACCTAGCTAGAAATGTGACCTAAAGTTGAAATATTTAGCGGGAGTCTTTGTTCTGCCATCCATTTTGTGAACCATTGATTTGATATCAGCCACACAACATGATGGTGCCACCTCCATACTGAACAGCAAGTAGAGTTTTTAGGCAATATATTCTTGTAAATGTGGCTAAATAGTTTGAATTGTGTCAAATTAAATCTTCAGCTGACCTAATCAAACTATTATTTCATTTAAAAAAATTTAAAACGTGGAAAAAGCTAAAAAAAAATTCATGTCTGAGTAACAAATCAATTCATATTCCTGTGCTTTCATACATGAAGTGCTTTTATACATAAACTGACACACAATTAGAACTGAAAGCAATAATTTTAGCATTAATTTTACAAAAAATATGATATGTACACACCAAAAATTTATAGATAATACCCTAATTTTTTGACTATATGTTGTAGGTTAATATTGTAAATGCAGGTCACATAAAACTGCATGAATGTCCACAGCAATGAGATCAGTAATAAACTGTGATCTAGTTAAGAGTCTGGATTGTTTTGTTGTTCATAATATGAGCTTGACAGATTCTTCAGGATACTTTAGATTACACTTTCACTGCCGTATTTCCTTAACAGAAACATCAACAGCCTCCATTTTCTCACATATTAGAATGAATTGAAGAGATCAGTTACACAGTGGACCACATTCAGCTCAGCCAAAAATATGTTCTTGCAGACTGGACAGAGCCCAAGACGGCCTTAAGTAAACTTGCAACTAGACGGTCAGTTGAACTCCTCACAGACGCTAACAGAGATGAAAAATTTCTCTACCCGTCACACGACAGGAAACCTCCTCATCCGAGTGGCATCTTCATCTTCGACTAATCCCTGAACACATCCCGTCCCATGTTCACGTTCTCCACTGGGGCTCAAGCCCTGAGATAACTTATGTAACGCACAAAAAGCTGAACCGAATCAGGGAGCATAAATCTACCCACACACAGGGCTTATGCTCTTATATGAGGTTTTGGTTTTGGAAACAGATGGGAATTCACTCCGACCACAGCTGGGAGTGCAGGAACACGGACAGAAGAGTGTCACATCTGCCTTAGAGCTGAGGGGGAGCTTGTTTAAATAATATAAGCAATCATTCAGCAGCTGGCAAACTGTGTAATCTAGTGGTTGGATCACAGAATTTAACATGATGCAGAGTATTTGGGTCAGTATGCTAAAGAGTTTTGAAGCTAAAAAAGCCAAACTGGACGCATTTCAGCTGATATGAACCAAGTGACGGTTGAAAATGTTCATGATCAACACTGCTTCAGTAAAAAATGAACCTTAAAAAAAGTAAAATAAAATTGGCAGTGTTGGTGCAACATCTGTTTCTGTCCATTTTTTAAGAGTCCCAATCTCTGTGGACTGTCTTTCACAGCATGATTTAGAGCACACAGATGAAAAACTGGGATAGTGAGAGATATAGTTGATGTGTTCAGTTTATATGACCTAATTTCCTCTGCTGTAAATCTACAAACAGCCCAAAAAAATGGCTGCAGAGGCAGAATTCGATTAATAGCAAAAACAGCAGAAATCAGTCAATTAAAAGCAGATTTGTTCCAGTAAACATATCATCCAGCATTATTTGGGTTTGTTAAGACTGTATGGAAAAATGAAATGTATTGATCAGTAACAATAGGTAAGTTTTATTATAAAATGGTTTCTTGTAATTCTAGCTTTAGTTTCAAGGTTTTCTTGAACTTTGCTTTATCATGTCTTTGATGCTGTTCCAAAGTTAGATGCAAAATAAACATTATGTTCTTACATAAAGAGACTAAATGTAGTTTTAAAGCACACAAATCCTTACAGAAACAGTTTTATCAGCTTATATCAGCAGGCTTATGAAGTATTTAGAAGTTACTGTGAGAATAAAACAATCATTTGGCCATGCGTCAGCTTTTGGTATCAAGGTTTTAGATGATCACAGTCCTGCCCCTCCCCCACCTGTAGTGGCTGAAACTGAGCCTTTTGGAAATATTCACTGTTAAAACTACAGGAGTTTACATAAGTTAAATTCAAGACCTTTTAAAACCTTTTTTTAGATCATTATGACTTATCTTTTAAAACTGTTGTGAATAGTACATAATGAATTTACCTCGACAGCTTCCATTTAACTTCAAACAATTCAGGAAAGTTAAAGCTCATATCCAGCAGCTGATATCCCTAATTTCAAATCCCTTCTTGATTAAAATACATGTTTTTCCACGGCAGAGGAGCTGGCCATTACTTTTGACTTCATTTCCCTAAAACACTCACTCACACAAGAGGCTGAATATCCAACTAAACTCCTTCTAATGGGGCTAAATGACCTAATTTCTCAGCACATGGAATGAATTAATGAGGCTAAGACATTTCTGGACAAAAGGAAAATAACTCTATAAACAGAAGAAGCAATGGATGAACAAATGTACAAATTTAGGAGTTTGGGTTGGAAACCAAGCCTATATTTGACTTTACTTTTATCAATTTGATGCATTTAAACTCTCTGTTAAGCAGATGACGCATGGCTACCTTAGCAGATAGCCTGACTAATTAGAAATCTAATATCAGCTCGTATTAATTAATTTATTCCACACAGAGCAAGGCAAAATGGCATTATATTCTGACCAATAAGCATGTAGAAACTTCTACTGACCTGAATCAACGTTTATTCTCTACATATTTACACCAAAATAAATAAATAGTACAAATATTCTTAATATAATAATGTGTTATTCGATCAGGTGTACGATTACGTGTTCAGCTTCAAAAGTGTGGTTTAGTATAAATATGATTATACATAGAAATGTAATATGTTTTACACAAGGTTATCATACAATTTCCATTTCCAACCTATTTTAAAGGTTCCAGAAAAAACATGAATTAGTTTCCTCTTACCATCAAGTAATGACCAACACATGGCTTCACTTTGCAGCTGCTGCTTCACCAGCTGTTACTGCGGTCAACAAGCTCACACATGAAAGAAAAAAAACGAGTTCTTGCTTCTTGAAGACCATGAGTAATTAATTCAAATGACAACGAGGAGTGTGTCGGCTGAGAATGATTAACTGAAAGGAAAGTGTAGGAATAAAGTTTATTAATGAGGCTAAATCAGACAGGAACAAAGAAAGAAGTGCTTAAAGAGGCGAAGAAGCTGAGTTTTCCCCTTCACTAAAGAGAAGCGCATAAGGAAGGATGTGGAACAAGGACTGTCAGTAAGGGAGGTGGGAGTTTAACTTTTCTTTGTCTCTCAGAGTCAAGAGTTTGCTCACAGAAACGCGGACAAAGCAAACTCTTCGATGTTATGAGCTCACGCTTACCTTTCAGACAGAACATGTCCCTTCACCTCCTCATGCAACAATAAACTAACACTGGTTTCTTCCCTCTGGTTCCGTTCTTCCCGGTAATCCTCTGTCGTGCACTCTTCCTCCTCTCCTTGTTTCTCCAAACCACTCGCTCAAACTGTCCACACGCCGACACTCAGATCCTGACATATTCGATCCGCGCTCCATCTCCCTCCCTCTCTCTCTCCTCTCACACACACACATGTGCACGCTCTGAGTGGCAGCAGGCCAACTTCTACACTGCAGGAAACCGCTCAGAGACCAGCCCTCTCTCTCACCCCCACTGATATTCCTGGCCAATCAGAGGATGGATGTGACATTGAAGCATAGCCTCTATCTAAAACTCAACAACCACAAGTTTCTGTGTTGGTCTCTTTAAAGCAGCTAGATGAAGACTCGTAGTATCAGGTCAACAAATTAAATTAAAATGAATTTAATAGTATGAAAAAACATAAAGACAGCGACCCCGCCCACCCTGTGAAAGTGTTTGGGACATTGGTTGTAGACGAGAATCTGGGCAGTCAGCAGTTTGCAGTGAGACAGGGGCCCCAGTTAGAGACAGATCTTTTGTTCACTGATCAAATATAATCACTTTAATCCTCACAATTCAACTGTTTGTTATCAGTTGCGGCCATGAGGTTGGTAGACTACAAGCCCTACGAACTTGACTGCCACTTAACACAAAGATGAGGACTGAATAAGTTTATTAAAGGGGCATTATTATGTAAAATCAACTTTTTTTATTCCTTTATATCATGCTATGATGTTATTACTTCATCAAAAACAAACTTGGAGTATGGCTTTGATTCTTACATGCATGTTTGAGAAATTCTTTAATGTCCCATGACAACTATTCAGGGATGCCTATACACTTGATCACACAAAGCACCGCCTATTTCCACAAAGCTCCTCCTTTGAGCTGCAGTCTCCAAGCCGAGCTTTCGCCTCCCACAGCATCCCTCCCTTGAGTCTTCCCCACACAGTTCCTCCAGACTAGCGGCAGCATCAATTAACAAAAACCTGGTGAAACTTCACGTCTGCTGAGCTTTTCATACAAGCAACACTTGTAAATGGCATAATGGAGGAGGACTGTTGTGATGATGTGCTGAAGGCGGAGTGTCGTAAAGAGCAGGAGCTCCGTAGAAAGACAACGGCCAATCTCAAGACAACAAAGTGCGACGTCAAATTTCTTTTACATTATGTTTGACATATAAAGCATTTTTATAATTGAAGGCAGCATAGTTGCAACTTCATAATTTGACACCTTGAAACTGGGTCTCTGTCTCTTTAAGCAGCTGCTCTTTCCTAGATAAAGAAAACATGACGAGCTGCCGGTATTCGAATTATCTTGGCTTTAGTCTAAACTGTTCCTCAGGGATTTCGCAACCATTCATCATTTAAATATGTGACTGAAACGCTTTTATAAACCCGATCCTCTCCAACTGAAAAGCACGTCAGATAAAAAAAAAAAGTTAAACAAAACAAATCAAGAACAACTATGTCTTCTAAGTTCCCAGGTTATATAAAATCTTTGAAGTACAGGTAAAATTCTTAGGAATCTCTATTTGAACACTACAAGAAATAACATAAAATAGTGCTATTTCATTAATGATTAAAGGGTTGAAACATCCTTTTTGTGTGTATTTGGCTCTCATAAACAAGCTAATCCTTAGTCAATATGGCCTGTGGGCTCCGACTCATCTGCCTTGACCTCATGTCAGTAATTAGAGGCAGATCACCGAGTGAATGTCTAAGCGTGACAGCATGACTGTCAGCATAAAAAGACCATAAAAACAGAGTCCCAACTAAAAACACATGTAAATCCCTAAATAAACCCACCTGACCAGCCAGTAAAAAAAACCCTCATCAAGCTGCCACTTTAACTGGAAAGTGCTCAGCCATAATGGCTTCAGTTTTAAGTATGTCAATAAAAATAAAAAGCTATGCCTTAAAGGCAACTGCTGCAGCTGAATTAAATCTCCATTCTCATGGAGCTGAAGCTGTCAAAGTAAGAGGGAAATTCTCTTCAAATATTCTAAACCTTACCAACATAATCAACCTTTTTAAAAACATTTCAGAGAACATTTCTATTTCTTAGTAAAAGATTTTTGATAGAGACCGATACCTCAACTCTAAAACAGAGTTGACTCAATTGTACAACTGAAAAGAAATGCACACTTAAATTAGGAACATTTATATTTACATTTTAACAGTAAAACAAAGAAAAAAACCTTAAAAAGTAGTTTCTCTTTTTTATATTCAAATACATACCAAAGACATTTTTGTTTAGATTATTCTTTGTATTCCCTTGCTCCAAAATAAAATATACTAAATTCACCAGTTAATGTTGCTTTTCTATATGTAGCCTACACATTAAAAATTGCACGTTTTCCCTTTAAATGTCCATTTACAAAAGGAAGTCATTTATTCATAGATATACACACACATTTTTATTTACCTTTTTATGTAACTTTTAGATTGTATTTTCCATATAGCATAACAAAAAACATAGGACAACTTGTGATAAGCAAGTTGCTATAGTTTACTTAGAAAACAAAATTGTACTGGTTTTGTGTTTACTGTATTTAATATGAGATTTGTTGTTCAACAACAACTAATTCCTCTCCTTGTGGTAAAGTCTGCTATCTGATTCTTACAGGACATTCAGCAACAACTTGCACGGTTACACATTTCCTGATTGGACAGGCCCTCTTACCTGTGGTTACTGAAACTTTGATCAGACCGCAGTTATCAGTCTCCAGGATTCTCTCTTTGTCTCCAGATAAAACACCATCATAAGTCTTGGATCATAATGGCCCATATTAATGCTTATCAGAGTGCTTCACATCCATTCTTACATGCAGTGCTGCACAAGCACATTATGGCGTGATAGCGTGAGCTTTGTGTGCTGTGTCAATGCGTGATAAGAACGGGCAGATAAAAACAACAAGCTCCTTGAAGCAGGAATGAAGGTTCAGACATGCAAGCAGGGGGAAGTTGAGGTATGAAACGTATTTAAACATAAAGGCCTCTTGGTTAAACATGTTTTTTGGTAAAAAAAAAATAAAACAGAGTAGGAGAAAAAATATGATCTGTCCCAAAAATGACCCTGACAAAGCTTTACTTCAATTGTTGACTGTTTTTAAGCTGTTGGATTGTGTTGTGACAACATCACTGGATTGGGTCCTATTAAAATAAGCTGCCATTCCTCTATCCCCTTTAAAACTGAAATCCTGTTCAACAAATACAATCACTTGGCTTTTTTTCCCTTTCCATTGTTCAGCATCCATTTATACCATTAGGGAAAAATATACTAGAACAATTCAGGAATTAAAACCAGAAAAAAAGATGCAACTTACCTACAGGTGATCACATTTTGATCAGCACATAAAAAAAGACAGAAAACGGCAATTAGACACAGTTTAAACCAATGATTTACCCATTTATCGTCAAAAGAAGTATGCATGTTTGCTATTTTAATCATCTATGTTCAGCCTCATGATGCATCCATGTACTGGGAAAAGGGCCACAATCTAAGATTTCCGTGTCTGAGTTTTAATGAGGCCTTGCAGGTTTGTTCATATCTGCTAATCTGGATTTACAAATGTTCTACATGGGCTTATTTCAGTGTATGGAAATGTGTCCCAAATGCTCTAAGACTGTTATGCAAGAGCTTCAATAAGCATCTCGCAAACATTAGTACTGTCCCAACCAGACACAGCCAAAAATGTATAAATAACTCCTTAATAACATTTATATGAGACCAAATTCTGATTCTGATTGCAGCATTTCAGTGCCAACGTATAGTGGCAATGTAGGTTAATCTGTGTTCTCGAAAATATTACCAGCCGAACTGACATACTGTAGATCCACAGAAAACCTCAAGCAAATACTACTAAGCCTCACAGCACCCAACTTTCATGTCAACATGTTTTGCATTTGGCAAAAGTCAAAATCTTGACTCAGAATTTGACATCTGTTACATTTTATTTGATGACCTCATGTACTGTAGATAACAAACAGCTTTATGAGAAGCAATAATGTAGACAGGAGCCCAGACAGGAATCTGGATGAGGAAGGTTTAGCTTTAAGTTAGTTAGCATTGAACTTTCCAGGCAAGAGCTTTTAAGTTTGGCCTTATGGAAAACAGAAATCAAGAAAATGTTCAAGCGTAAGTTCTGTTGTAATGATCAGATTTGTTTTTAACTCTGAAAATAACTCCAGCTTTCACATCAACTTGCCCAAGAAAATGTACAACTTCACCAGGAGAATCTACAGCAGCTTGTAGGTTCCTGAGCTTGTGTACCAGGCGGCTCAGGAAGGTCAAATTGAGCCTGACCAGGAAACAATCAGCTGCATACCTATTACTGTGACAACAGAGGCAAACACCCAAAAACGTCAGGCAACAGGCTGCGTCAAAAATTGCAGGCTTTGAATCTGAAGGCAGTAATTTTAAAGCTATATTTACTCCGAGGCAGTGCGCATGGCGGCCCACGTGTCTAGTAATTGGTTCTGGTGAATGCATGAATGTGATCTCCAGTTGTTATACATGCAAAAGTGGAGAATTACTCTAAAGTTTCCTTTGCAAAGTATACGGAGTACGAGTTGTCTGGATGAGAACAATTTTAGAATGACCTGTCTATGACTCCGGCTCTGGCCTAGCATTAGCTATAAAAAGGCATAACTGCACATAACAGAGAGACAGGAAGAGACAGAAGACAGAGGGCAGCGCAAGATTAAGATACCAGACCATTTGCATGGGAGAAACAAAGGGTTGCAAATGTGATACATGTCATTGTTAATAGGTCTGGCTGGTAAAAATAAATAAATAAATCAAGCCTGGTCTTAGTAAGGAATAAATATAATTTTTTTGTGTTCTCAAGATTTGTAGCTTGCCAGTACAACAAACTTATAATGGTAAAACCGAGGATTTAGTAAAAACGAGTTATAGCTTTGAGGACCTATGTGCAGTAAACATGGATGATCTAGACAGACTGCATATAAAAAAATGATGCAGGAAAATATTTATTTGGATCTAAAGACATTTTAGGTAATTAAAAATATTCAGGTATAGAGAAATCATATTAAAAGCAGCATATTAGAGCAATAGGAAAGCAATGGAAATTCCAGTAACATTGCCAAGCAACCCATGTTCAAGAACCTTAAACTAAACAATGTTTTATTTTGTTTGTCTGACAAACTGTTTGAAGAGGCTGGAATAGTACCCAATGAGCCGTCAGTTTAATGTTTTATGATAAAAATATCTAACATAAGGAACAATTTAAGTTCACCGGGATGCTGCTCTTTGACTTATAGAAGCATTTCAAGCCCTCAAATTATTCAAGTTATGTGCATCTCAGAGCTGTTTTAGGAAATGGGCATGTTCAAACGCAACACAAAAAATTGAGACGTGCAATAAACAACAACAGTGGCGACAAGCTTCACATTCCTGTCAGGGAACTTATTTGTAGATTAAAATGCTCTCATTTGTTCAGAGTGACAGATTAAAAATATGATACAATTTGTAGTAGCTGTCAAATTGAACAGAGACAGCAGTCTAAGCAAGGACAAAGTTAAATCAGAGTGTCTCAGTACTATTTAGTACTAATTCACAAGAAGAGAAGATGCATGATACTGGAATTACAAGAACACGATTAGACAAGATTTTAGCATTCTTGAGAGAAATTGAAGAATCATAGCTACTCGTGCTATTCTCACGTTGATCTGTATCTTGTCTGACACACCAAAATATTTGAGGCATTGCAGAACCATTGGATCTTATTAAACCATTAGGTGAGTTATTATGGAGCAGCATTAGTACATTTTCCATGAAGGGTTCAAGACAAAGCTACAATTACAACCACTGTCCTATAACTCTCAGTGACAGCTGACTGATGTATAAACCGAGATACAATCAGTGTATAATTAGACTAATCCCAGGCATAACACCCAATAATCTCCATGAAAACTAGAAATTACATTCTCACATCAGCCAAAATGGCCAAATAGGAAGCATAAATTCATCCATTTAGTTCACTTGTTCACAATAGTCAGCCATCCAAAGATGACACATACGCTCTGCCTGACACCAAACTCTGAGTAGTACCAAGCTGTGACACAACCGTTTACATGACGTCACCTTCTTCCGGTCTGACAAGCCTTTATTTATCAATCGCACACACGCACATGCACAGAGCCTTCTTTCACCGCCAACTCAATGTCGACCCTCTAAACCAAACAGAGCTCCCACTCACTCGCCATAGCAACAAGGAAGTGCAGGTTGTAAACACACAGAGAAAGAGGCAATAAACAGACAGATATGTTTCTATATTCATGTTTCCATATAAATAAAATGATTGAATCATTGGTCTTAGAGGGAAAGAGAACGATTGCATGGGCATTTCTTTTGTTTTTTATGTTCTTTCTTCATTCTCACCTATTTTGTGTTGAGGTCTGTATACCCAGTTGTCATCGTCCTCAGCCTCGTCTTTTTGAGGCATATGAAGATGAGTGCGTGAGCGCGAGCGGCGGTTGGGAACCAGATGGAGATCGCTTTGACTGTGGAAGAAGCGTCTCCCCTGGTGGGAGAGAGGGGACATATTGAGCCAACTGAGAGCCCGCGAAAGCCCTGCCGGCTTTTCCTTGTGGAATGAAGCGGATCGCCGGTCTCCTCTCATCTTTGCTCGGAGAAGCAAGTTTAGGAGGAGGTCAGATGAAATAGTTTAAGATGATTAGCCTCCTTAGACACTAATCCAGTGGTTGAATGTCTGTTTTAGGAGTAACTCCAAATATTAAGGGAAAGCAATCCAAATCCACACACATTCCAATCAGATTCCACATTGAGGAGTAAATTAGTTTCAGGAGGAACTTCATCCATAAGCCAAGTATGTTGTCCGACTCCACATCACGACTTCAGCTCGGCAGCTCCCAACTTTCAACCTCGTTCACATCATCCTCCTTTCACAAACTGAAATTCTTTCTTCAAACCATACTTCCACATCTCTTCTTGCTTTATGTCTTTGGGCATGATTCCAAAACCCAAGGGAGTAATTAGGCAATCCAGTTAGCTGGAAAAAACATCCACCCCTCTATGCAGGCTTTCCGTAAAATAAAAAAAATTTTAAAAAAGGGAGTCGGGAGAGAGATTTCCAAACTTTAAGAAGATAATGTTCAATCTCAGGAAATTGGCAATTGTAATTTACAACCACGCGTGTTTTCCAGTGCTGTTATCTCACATCGCTGGAGCTCATTAGGTGACACACAACCCGACAGTGCAGCGGCAGACGAAGAGGTTAAGAAGTGTCAGTCTCCCTGGGTCTATTCCCAGCCTGATGAAGGTATTTGCATGCTCACAGGAGAGCAAAAACACAGTCACTTATCTTATCCTCCTGCCAAATAAAGATCTCTCGTCTTCTCCCGATCCTTCTTGTTTTCCCCTCCAGTACTGAAGATGCTGGTAATGGAGGGAGAGGTGAACCAAGCAGGGGAAGGTTCTTTACAAAAAATGCAAAATAAAGAAGAGAAACAGAAAATGCTACAGGCGTAGGTAGCCACCAAGTTCAGGAAGACCAATCAGCTGATCAGCGCCTGAGATAAGACGTATCAGGAAGGCTGCACCTGCGGCACACCCAAAAAAACAGACGGTTTTAAAAAGAAAGCTCAGTCTGCTGAGGATTCCCAGAACTTTCTGCTCCTGGAGAGGGCAGACTGCAAGTGTATGACTGTGAGGAGCTGCCGAGAGTACACCCAACCCTAAAACACACTAGACTGAAATACGAGTCAGCCCTTCCCTTCTTCCTTATTTCCTGCTTTTCTGTTTTTCTGCGATCCCTGATCTCCGCCCTTCTCCTTCATCTGATAGCCAGCATGGCAACCACTCCCCACACCCTCCTTTGCACCTTGTTTTACCCCTTCTACCTTTTCTGTTTACTCTCTGTGTTATTCATGCTCTCCAGACTGCTGCTTCCCTAATAAACCTGCATTTCGCTGCAGGACAATTCAAAAACCCATAAAAGCTTTGTATAGCTGGTATGCACTGCATGTTAAAGGCATCCAAAAAAGTGTCTTATAGTTCACAGCATGTTTTGGTAGCTGGCTTCAGCTCCCTAACATGAAGGGAGCAACTGGAATAGCAGAGTAGTTTAAAAATCAGCCAAACACTAGCAAATTTTGGAGAAAAAAAAACACTAGTCATACACACAAAGTCACACACAGACCCTCAGGAACAACAGTTCCTACGATATTTATTAGGGAGGTGGAGTTTTCCCACCCAACTGTGAATGTAGACTAGGCATGTAACCACCAAGGTGCGACACTAGGTTGTTTGTTCAAAAACCAGTAGTCTGTCAGTTTCACAATTTTAAGTAAACTCAACCATAAAAAGTTAGTGGATTACTTGTTGTTGTAAAATAATCTGCATCTTTAAGACACCATGTTCCATCTTGGGACAGATCGGTTACGTTACTGAAAGCTGATTCCTCATTCGGTGTAGTCATGTAGTGTAAACCAACATTCCAGAACTCGTTGCACATTCAGGTTCCTCACATTATTATTTTGTTTTTTTTCACTTTAAATCAGAAAATAAATAAATATAGCTGTGTTGCCAAGTTCTCAACTGGTAACCATCATGAATAAATACCATATTAATATACAGTGACAGATATGGCTGCTTTTAAAGACCTTTGTTCAGAGTGATGACACATGAGGCCACAGTCCTTTAATATTTAACCAGGACTATTTTCTATTCAGCTCAGACGGAGGGATCAGTTTGGCGTTGAAAGACTAATAACTAACAGGCCATTATGCTGATGAGGAAATTAACTGGCTCAAACATGCAGGCATTAGACAGGGTACCCTCAATACCATGGGTGGGAAAACAAAAAGTGCAATTTCTTTCAAAGCCAAACTACCCCCTAGAGAACAAGAAAGCTGAGAAGGTCAGCATCCTAGTTCAACCCCCTACTTCATTTTTCTTTCAAGAAATGTACAAGCAGTGCCAATAATCAATATGAAAATTGATACCAATGGCTGGATCTTTGCGCAATGCACATCTGGTCAATACTGGGTTGGCTTTAAAGCTCACGTACAGTGGCAAATGTCTGACTATGCCACCATTTGTCACTTTGATGTGGCTTAAAATAAAGCAGTTTGCAAATTATCTTGCAAAAGCTTTCACATCGTTTGAACTTTCTCACATTTTTCTATATACTTCAGTGTCTTTTATTGGGTTTTTATGAAGACTGACATGAATTTGTATTCATCCCTTTTTAAGCGCATACCCCCAAATAAGGGCAAGGTTCGGTTAGGTGAGAGTTAATCAGAGAAGCAGCCAAGAGGCCTGTGGCAAATGTGAAGAACTGGAGCCACAGAACGAGATCCCGGAAACAAGGACTGACATTTCCCTATGGGATTAAAAGTATATTGATTCATTCATTCATCAGCTTCCTCTGTAGGATAGCTGGCGTCAGCCTTGTAAATAAAGGTAACCAGCTCTGTCACCTTAGGGAAGTTGCAAAGCATTCTAGGCATGCTCTGGCTTGTCCCACTGGGAGGAGACCCCAGGACAGACTCAGAACTTTCAGGAGGAACTTGATGTTCCTTCGGGCCTGGGAACACCGTAGGATCCCGAAGAATGAGCTGAAGAGTGTTGCTAGAATGGGGAGCTGCTTGGCACATTAAGTAAAGGAAGTTGTTCATCAATGAAGTTTCAATTCAGCTGTCCTGGGGTCCACTCCTGGTCTGGTCCATTTACTTCATATCTTCTCTCTGACCCCTGGCTTGTCTGCTAAACTGTCTAATAAAGGTCTTTTTTGAAACTAGAAAGACTTCTGGGTAACTTCCAGTGTAAATTAATTAGGAGATAATCCTCTAAGTATTCCAGTGAGGGTAACAGAAAATGTTTAGCATATTCTGTTATTATGTTTAACATAATTGAAAAAAAACCTAGGAAACTTTCAAGTTTTTTGGTTTCATTTGTCTATATTTTTGAAAAACTACTCCTATATAATGTTGTTGCTTCATTCTTGCTCCACAGGAGAAGATGTAAAGAATCACATGCTGCTCCTCTGTGTGCAGTAAAAAATAATAATATGAAGAAAAAAAAAATCATCCTAGTATAATGAGACTTTTAAAAAGACCTCTGACCGTGCAAGTTACCATAAAGGGAGTATGCATGTTCAGGTAAATGCTGTCTGGTAATCTCAGACGGGAGTGTGATTATATCAGCACAGAAAGTTAGCTGAGGTTACCCATGAGATGACACAACCCTTAAACATGTACAAGATAAACTCCAAGGATTTCTTTCTGGATCTTACCTCCATGATGTCATAAGAAAGGAGACGGGTTAATCTGAATTACTGGATAATTAAAGAAATTAAAGGATATCTAAAGATTAGCAAGATCCTAAGAAATGCAATGCAGCTTTTTCCTGCAAACAGCAAAAACCTATTATTTGATGACTTTAAGACAATTATCATAATTTGCAAAAAATACAATAATTCAGATTCACTTCTGAATTCACTGATTATCTGGATTACACAAGAAAATCCTGTAATTTTAGCCAACATAAAAGCAGCCCTACTAAACTTACTAAATTACATATTGAGCTAAATAAACACCCCAAAGATCAAATATATCAGCTACTCCATACATTCACTTCTGCACGACACAAATGGCGACATATGAGTGCGATCTGGTTGCAAGGTAACTCAATCCAACACAAGAGCAACCGCTGACACTAAATACTCCCCGATTAGAAGCTCCTTTAAAGGATAAACATCACTTCCTGAGCTTTACGAGTGAAAAAACAGCCCACAGAAGTGCATCCACACGTCCACAATTGTCTCATCCAGATAGAAGCCCTGGCCGGGCGTCCCTGCCAAGTTTCAAATCCCAGCAAGTCGAGTTCGTCTCTCAGCAGCAGCACGTCTCCAGAGCCAGTTAAACACAGGGGTTCAGCCGCACCGCAGAGGAAACCTTTTATTACCCCTGAGCACCTCGCATTTACAGGGACGGTTATGTGGGAGTTTGCGCTGGTGCAAGGCTGTTTCTGTCCAAGACCGCATGTGGGAATAAACTCACAAAAGCAGAATGCGACAGAGTTGGCTAAATATTTTTATTTTTGCATTGTGGGTGCACATTTTCACACCATTAACATTAACAAAATTCTGCCTGAAGTACCACAAAGCTAGAAAGATAAGCCTTTAATTAAACGGCACAATTTATCTAGCCTTCACTTATCCCGCCTGTATCTCAAGAAATCTATGCTCATGTTTGTTTTTGCCATAAATTTGACAGCTTTTTTCCTGCAAAGTAGACAAATCTACAGTAGGAAGCTGAGAAGAGCAACACAAAGAAAAAAAAAAAAGTTAATCGGAAATTGCTGCAACATGTAGTATGAAAATTGACTATGATTTATAAAAAAAAAAAAAACACTGCATATTATGGATTTATGCAGTTCTCTCATGGGTAGAACTTGCTTTGCTTTCCAGGCGATTCAGTAGTTATATTTACACCACATCACATACGTGTAATTGATATGTTCAACACTACTCCTGTTTTTCTTGCATGTCATAAATTGCCACGTAGTAAACTGTTCTAAAATCAGGTGAGATATTCCGCAACTTAAAGCCACCAGAGGCCCTGCAGGGCTTGTAGCTAAGCAACAACCCTCTGATGGCAGACAGGAGAGCTGCTCAGCTCTCTCGTCTTTCTCTCACTATGTATATATATATATATATATACACATATATAGAATTAAGTAAAACTCATTAAGAAGGATGTTTGTTCAATTATAACCAGAAAAAATATATATTAGGCTTACGATATGGTTTCCATGGTATTACGAAACGAATCGAGTCCACAGCCTCACAGATCCTCTATCGTACTTATAAGTGGAAATGAGTTGTTTATCCACAGATTTTTAATTAATTTAACACCAAACCCATCTGGACATTTGTTTCCAAAAAGCTGAAGACTTTTTTTTACTGAGTTACAATTTATGTATGCGTAACAGAGATTATATAAGCACATTAAAGTGTGAGCCTCCAAACTTTAATCTCTGAATACTTTTTACATCCTTTATATGCAATTCCCATTTCCAACCACATGGTGGCACTACTTGTTTAACTTTACTTGTCCCAAACTCTCTTGGGCAGTCACTTTAATAGTATTTCACCCTAATGCAAAGTCAAATGGGCCACAAAATATCTGCAGATGCTGGTCTTTATTCATTTATCCATGTTGAGCATCACAGAATTAGGCTCCAGTTCAGAAAACAATGAAGGCCTGGAGGGAATAAAGTTTGTGTATTTATAAGACCCTCTGTCCGAGTGTGTGTTGTGCGAAGATAGCAATCTAAAGTGGGTGATAACACAGTTATTTCAAACATTCAAGGCCTATCTATGGCCTCAGTGGAATAGCACTTTTAAAATCCCACACACACTTAGGGACTTGCTGAGTTGTTAAATGTTGACCACACTTCTGGAAACCCAAAGGTCAACAGGTGTCACCCAAGTTTGAAGAAATTCCTACTTTCTCTAGCCATGTGCTTGAAATAGCTAAAATCCAGCGGTTATGTGCTAGTCTTGCAAGAAAACAAATGTATATATTTAAATGTAATATTATTGCAGTGCAGGACTGTGGGGGTGTTTCACTGAAGCAGAGGATCTATGTTAGTGGTGTGGTCATTTTTTCACAGAATCGAGAGGGTTGAGAAATAGATGGAACATGTCATTATCCATTTAGATATTGTACAAGTGAATAACTGTCATTCAACCTATTCAACAATGACAGCAGCCCACTGTCATTGTTGTTGCCAATAAAATTACAGTATAAAGTAATATTCTTAATACAAGCCCCACGGGGACTTCTTTCAAAATATAGTGGGGGGTTTTTTTATGTTCTGAGATTAGACTCAGAACACAATGAACAGAAGTCCTGCAGCTACAAACCTTTGACCTCTTACTTGTGACCCCAACGTGCCAACAGACTCACAGCTGCTGCTCAGTATATGCTTAGAAGTGTGGCTGTGTGTATTTTAACAGTTATGCACTGAGGAGCTATGGATACTGAGCCATTTTATGTGCCTAAACACTCTTGTACTTCCTTTAAACAAAGACGTGTGTGTCTTAAGACCTACATCTGAGAAGTGAAGTGTTGCAAAAAGGCCTGGAAGCAGTTCAAATATATAGACTCTGTCCCGGGTAAAGGTTTGTTCATGATACTGCCCCGTTTGTTCATGATAGAGTATATTCCACCAAATACTCTGACATGCAGTCCGTCTGAACAAAAGACGAGACGACAGCTCTGAGGTTAGTCTTAAAAAGAACAGAAAGAAGTGCCGGTCCAGCTTCTAGGACAAATGAACTCCGGTAATCCGAGAACACCCAGCAGGGCTGCGTCCAGTGGTTGAAACAGAGAAAGGGCGCGGCCGACTATGCATTCCTGATCAGTCATGCCTGAGCGGAGGGGCCAGTCCAATGGACCTGTAGCCAGATGTGTTCTGCATGGGCTTTGCGCGTTCACATATATTGTATGTTTCTGGTTAAAGTCTGGCTATTTTAGGAAGAATATGGGATTCCAGTAGTAAGGATTAATATTTAGCATTTATAAACACACTGTCGTCATTTTTACTAATCTCTTTGCACTTCTTTGTTGTAGAGTACAAATGGAAGGTAACTTGCTTCCTCAAGCAACAACACTTGAATGCCAAGGAGGAGGTCTGAATCAAGCACGCAGCACTTAAAAATGTTCGGCACCCTTTGACCGTGTCAAAGGAGTTCCTGTTTGTACTTATCATCTAAAGGACAACGTGTTAGTCATTGCTACAGTATTAACCTGGGCTTGTGCCATCCTACTGGCTGGTTGAACCTGTTTTAAACTTCACTCAGTGGAAAAAACAATCACAATAGCTTCTTTGCTCATACCTTACATGGTACAGGTGTACATAAGTGTAGTTCACCTTGTACCTAAAATGATTTTAAACTGTGGTTAATAGATGAAAATATCTTAGAATTTGAACTTATAAAATCAGCTCATTAGAAGGGTTGTGTAAGGCTTGACTGTATGCTAATGGGGGAATTTCAGCCATTTGATGCAGGTGTCTTGGAACAGGGACAGTTTTAGATCATTTTAGGAGATAAAACACTAAAAAGAACTCTTGAAATTAAATATATACAGCCATTACATTACAAGTGTCAGGAATCCATATTTTGAACACATTTCTGCAGGACGCTGTATTGCAATGACAGGCAAGAGACAGAGGAGGAAAACTGAAAACTGGGGATTTATTGCAACAGATATCACTGCAGTGTGTAACAGTAGCATCATATATTTTTAGTATCGTGCAGCCCTAATTGATCTCCAAGAACTGCCATCCAACAAAGCTGACCTATTAACTGTTTATTAGAAAGAATACTTTTTATTGGTTCAAGCCCATGTCTCAAAAAGGGCAAATGTTAAAAAACAACTATTTGAGGTGGAATAATGGGTCATGATTACATTTTTAATCACAAAAAATATTAAAGTTATTAGGATGCTTTAGAAAACCAGAATACATAGTGCCCCGGTATGAAACCAAAGAACAAACTTGATCTATGTGTTTGCCACAGAGCTACTTTGGTTACAAAGCCAGGGGATCTGTGGTTGCACTCCAATAATGCTGAACTTGTTATAGTGGTTATGAAATATAAACAACACTCATATTTCTGGCATTTCTTGAGAAGAGTCTTTTGAAACAGAAAATTCCATCCCATAATTTAATGTGGTTTTAATTCTTTTATTGCAAAAAGTCAAATAAAGAGTTGAATTGTCTAAGTACTCAGAAACTATTTGAGGAAATAGCCAGGTTTCTAGCAGCAAGGTAAAAACAAAACCTTTGGGGCGTGCTGTGGTGGCGCAGTGGTTTAGCACGCCCCACGTTTGGAGGCCTCAGTCCTCCGCGGACGTCGCGGGTTCGACTCCCAGTCCCGGCGACCCTTGCCGCATATCCTCCCCCCTCTCCTTCCCCCTTCCTGCCAGCCTACTGTTGTGGAAAATGCGAGCCACTAGCGCCGCAAAAAACTCTTCGGAGAAAAAAATGATAAAAAAATAAAAAATAAACTTTTTTCAAAACATTTTTTTCTGTCTTTTGGGATACCGCTGTTGCTGCACCCTGTCAGTCAGTTGCTTGTAAGAAGGCTTCTTTACAATTTTAGTGTTTAAAAGAAAGACAAATTTGGCTGTTTTGAAATGCTTGTTGTCAGCACAGGCAGTCATGGGGTGCCCATGCTTGATCTACGGGTCAGTTAAATAGGCAGACAAGGGTTAAGGAAAAGTTCAGCTCATGTGCTGACAGCCAATTTGGCAACCCACCAGGAGTCAAATCTGGCAACAAGCCCATCAAACCCCAGAGGGGCCTGCTTTCTGCTGTGTGTCTGACAGGCAGTGTGAGTCAAAGGGGTGGGGGAAATACCAAGCACAACAATAACAAAAAGACCAAAAACCCTCTTAAACAGAAGGAAAAAGCACTGAAAGAACAATGAGGGAAAAGGTGTTTTGCAATCGGGACGTGAAGGCTAATATTTTACGGGTGTTTTCATTTATAAAGCATTTTTAACAAGCATACAAGGAGTGAGAGGAAAACTAATAAAAGCCAGGATGTGTGAAGTAACAGTAGCAAAGGCTGCTGCTGCAAGTTTGTGTGGTCCTCATCAGCAAAACTCTACCAGCAATTATTCTGTTGGTGTTAGCACAGACTTATAAAGAGGGTAAGATTCATATGTGGTAATAATAAAATGCAGAACAGACAAAGAATAGAAGAGAAAAGAAAAAGAGATAAGGAGCGACAGACAGAATTATGCTGATTAGGCAGGCGGCAGGCCGACCGTTACAGAGACAAAAGGGGCTTGACTCAGTCTGGCTTTGTGCCATCTACAGCTGGGAGCTGTCAAACAAACACACACACACACACACACACACACACACACACACACACGCACGCACGCACACACACACACACACACACAGAGTAAGCCTACCGTTACTCTAAACTCATTCCCCTTCATCTGGGTTCACATCAATACGTCAACCATTCACAAACTTCACAAAGCTGGACTGAGATCAGCTTTAATTTACCAATAAGCTCACATAAACATACAAGTTCAGGCTCATTCCTGTCTGCGGCCTCGCTCCACGCTGCTGGCCGACTTTCCTCCTTCCCGATCCAAGAAGATCTTCCACAGCCAATCATCCTTAGAGGAGGACTTAAGGGCGCAGCTGAGCTCAGATCCTGGATGTGCTGCCTGCCAGCCGTTACATGCTGGGATTATAAGGAACATTACACACAAACTGCAGGTGTAATAGCAAGCAAACAAAGTAATGAAGGCAAAGAGGGAGTTCATATGATTAACAACGTTAAAAGCTGCAAAACAGGCCTCAATCCCCCCTTTATGTCCGCCCTCAGTGTACAGTTCATCTAACGTTGATTTTTTTTTTTCTTTACAATAAATCTCCCTAAAACACCCCAAAAAACAGA
Source organism: Alfaro cultratus (assembly GCA_903066825.1). Taxonomy (NCBI): domain Eukaryota; kingdom Metazoa; phylum Chordata; class Actinopteri; order Cyprinodontiformes; family Poeciliidae; genus Alfaro; species Alfaro cultratus. Next base: position 85,217 of record CAEFZX010011328.1, read on the forward strand.
TCAGTTTCAACATTTTCCCTCTTTCTGAACCTCTCTCTTCCTCATTTTATGCTTCCTTTGTTCCCACACAGTCTCTCAATTCGGGGGAGGAACATAAACTCTCGGCCCACCTCGGACTCTGAGCCAAAGGCCACTGGTTGCGACCACCCGCCCACCCACAGCGCAGTCGGCGCAGAAGGGTTTTCCATGCGAGTCTCTGTGAGCGCGTTTCCTTGCAGCTGCCCTTCTTCACGCCCGACTGCATGCATGTACCTGTGCTGGCTTACAGGTGTGCATCTGTATCTGCCTGCAGGCGTCTGTGTGTCTGGTTACGCAGTCCGCAGAGGGAAATCTGTGCAGTTGTTTGTTTAAGCTCTGCTCCCACCATAATAACAGAACGCACAGGTCGTAGTTACAGGCTGGAGAAGAATCACTGTTTTACTTTAATAAAATAGTGGAGACTGGAATTACAGCCCTCTCAGATCGGCATTGTGTGTTTTTCATTGTATCTCAGGTTCCATCGGTTTGTTGGCCTCCTCCAAGGCACCTTACTGTTTTCAAATCAGCTCAGATTTCAGGGATTGTTGGGAAGAAAACATCTATTAGAGGTGGGCTGACATATCTGTTATTCATGGATAATCTTTGCTTGGAGGAGCAGATGAACACTGAAAATCATCTTTCCACCTTAACTAACATTTTGCTTGTTCAACTGAACCTAATTCAAATTTGAATGTCTTTTTTATTATTAGTGAAAGCTATTTATGTGTTTTTCCAAATGTTATTCAAACTAATAACAGAGAAAAAGGCAAAATAGTTACCACCAGATTACCTTATTAAAACAAGTGATGTTCCGATCAGTTTGGCAGATGAAAATCGGACAATTTTTCCACAAATATTCCTTCCAATTTAGTTAGAAACTGAAAACCTCCTCTTCTTATGTCACTAAATTCTTCAAGAAATGCATTTTACTTAATGTGCTTCTTGTTTTGAGCTTAGTAAAAATCAGATACAGGTCAGAAAACATGCTTTAATGTATAAATTGGCTTTCCCTCAATGAACCTGCAGTTTTTTCTTTTTTTCATAGTGAATGTTGGTACATTTAATTGTTATGTTGGTTTTCTAGAACATCTAAACCAGAATCAACAGGTTCGAACTCCAGGGAATGCTAGAAATCGGTATCACTTAAGAAAAGCCCGATCAGTGCAGCTCTCATAGTTAAGGCTAATTCCTCAAGTAAAAAAACTCCATGCAACATGAAAGAAGAAGTTGCCATAATGAGCATGAATCCTTAGTAATCAGAATACCCCCAAAAACACTGCATTCCAGTCAATCATTTGCGGTATTGATATTGAACAAAACAATAATGTGATGGTCATCTATTTGTGATTTATTGTGGGTACTTTTAGGAATCCTGCAACATCCATTTGGCTCATTTATGTTTATCCTCTTACTAAAATGCTGATTTAATTAGGTGGTAACACCAGAGTTAATAAAATGTGGGGGATGAGAGCAGTTCCTATGGTAGCCAACAACACTGAAGTGGACAAGCAGACACATGCAAACACACACTTTGAATAATTTTAAGGGTATGAAAAACCCTGAAGACACTTTTGAGGTAAAAACATCCATCAGTCAATGAAACTATTTTCCCCTAATTATGGAGGAAAAACATATCTGTCTCACACACATCCTGACAGATAACTGGAAAATAGTTATGAAATAAAATCTTTACTTTTCGGTTGCAAACCTATGATAAGCTAATAAAGAAACTAAACAGAACAAAGTAGAGTTAAACTGATCTTAAATAAGTGAAACACTGAAAAAGAGATAGATATATTTACATGCAGTCATATGCACAGCACATATTCCTTGTTTGTCCAATTAGGAAAACAGAAAACAAGCAACCTAAACAGGCAATGACCTGTGAAAAACAGAAAAAAAAACAGGATACCCACTCAACGCCTTCCTGAACCCCCCGTGCATCGCCCAGATGTTTAAGGTCTCAGAGGTGAGGTTTCCACTTCCTTAAGAAAAAACACGTCTTTTCCCCATGTGAAAATAATGGGATGGGCAGTAAATCTTAGGATCCCAGTGACAAGTCAGACCTGTTGGACAAGTCAGCTGGAGCTCGAGACTGCCGGCGGGAGAGGGAGACATGAAGACGAGCAGCGTGAAGAGGGGTGATGTGGGTCATAGGGGTGTGAGAGCGGGTCAGAGCACTGCAGCGAGGAAGCGTTTTATCACTCAGCATGAGTAACGGATTCTCTTTGGGCAATTCCTAAAGGCTTTCCAAATGTACCCGACGTTAAAGATAAATGACCTGACAGATAACAGGTTTTATTTTAGTTTTTGTTATCATATCAGTGAAGACACCCAACGGGTAATTTCCAGTTCACAGTACTTGACTATATTCCTAAAAAGGCACAACATCCTCTTTATGGTCTTTTAATTATTCTGAATAGTTAGAAAATCAGCTCCACATTTTCGCTCGGCAGTCACCACCGAAGCATCTGGGAACTTTAAAGCATAAATTACAGAGTTTCTATTATTTCTTTTACATCTGGATTTCTACAAAGAGAAAAACATCCTGATTCAAAAGAGTGCACTGCAGAGTGTGAGTGGGTAATCTCACGGGACTACAGAGAGTCAGACAAATAAAGCACTTACCTATTGAGATGTGGAGGAAGGGTCAAAGAGAGGTCAGATGAAAGCAGGGTGAAGATCATGTGGAGAGAAAACAAAATAATGTCTATGTTTATTTGGCAGGTGCATTTGTTCAAATAAACCTGTGTGTGCTTTTGAACTTGACAGGAGATAAATGTCACTGCAAACTGAGGCAAGGCTAACCTAAGTATTTTACAGAAAAAGCAAAGAAAATACAATTTTAAAAAAAACTCAAAACTTTACTTAAAAGGAAAAATATGTAAAAAATTTTTTTTAAATAAAATAAAAAAAGGCAAAACACAATTTTAAAACAGATAAACGGAGCTTCAACTTAACTGACAATGATCAGGTAAGTTCAAAACCAAAAACATTTTAGTGTCTGATCCACAAGATTTTAAAAGATTTGTAGTTTAATCTCACATTTTCATTTAAACTTTTTTTTTTTTTTTTTTAATTAGCATTTGCAAAATTAGCAATTAAACATTGGTTATTAAACATGTAGACAATTATTGTTAGCAAGTATCACATCCCTGGCTCCAACCCCTGTTTTAACCATGTGACCTGATGCATACTAAAGAGAAGCAGTAAAAGCAAATGAGGTGGATATGCTGTGCTTCAGTCAGAGGCCTCATCAGATTTGCTACAAGACTGACTGCTACTGCAGTCATTGTCATAAAATTACTACCACTGTCATCTAACCTCTTATTCATACAGTGATGGACACCTTTAGTGTGTTTTTTTTTTTTTTTTTACAAGTCACATTTGTAAACTATACAGGAAATCAATGCAACAGCATCAGCTGCATTTCTAAATCTAATTGGACAGTAGCAACACAACAAGCAGTGGGCAAATACAGAAATACAAACTCCCGGATGTGAAATATGATCTCTGAGCCAAACCTTCTGTATGCAAAAGTTAAATAGTTCATGATGTCAAGGCCTATACAAGCTACATTGATGTGGAAACCAGCTGACGTGACACAACTCTTAAATATTCAGTAATTCAAGAGTGAGGAAGAGGAAAGGTGAGATGTTTCAACTTTTGGTATTCTCCCTATAAGTTTATTTAAAAATAAAACAAAGCGATACAGCAAAATGTCGCTGATTGAGCGTTATGGAGAAATGACTGTTCATACCCACAGGAAAACACCAGCAAAGGCAAGAAAACTTATAATAATTTAAAAAAAGAAAAATATAAAAAACAAAGTGATCACCAAAAAAGAAATATCAACCTGATTGAAAACACCTAAGCCAGTTATAAGCTAAAACAGAAACTCCTCATGTGTGAAAGGTTGTAAAAAAATAAAAATAAAAAAGGGTTGTTGAATACAATCATCACCTCAGATGTGTAGACAGTCGACTGGAGAAACCTGGTAAAGCATTATGAGTGTGTTTGTGTGTGAGTGTGTGAACAGGACAAAGATGAAAAGTCCCCGGGGGTTTGACACGGATCATTTGAACTCTTCCTGCTGCTACAATGAGACATGACCAGGCAGTCGCTATTGCTCAGCTGAGTTATCCTTCTAGATGAATCTAGGTCAGCCAAATGGACAATTAAAACGCATGCTTTTCACAATTGGTCATATAATAGTTGTAAATTTTATAAAAGAGGACGCAGATAATAATTCTCTTTGAATTTGTTCACAATTGTGGTTCGTAGATTTGATTTTTCCTATTATTTTTTGGATGATGCCATTTCATGCAGTGATAAAGGGGTCATTAAGGAGCATGTGCAAACAGAAGTATGTATCTTTCCCTCTTTTCTGCACATTTTATCAGAGGACTGTACAACAATGATTTTCTAATTAATCTTCATGCAAATACAGTCAGTTCATGATAACATTTGTAGAATGCTAATATATAGGAAAGAACAAGGATCGCTTAACAGGAGTTGTGACCTGCAAGTGAACAATTTTCAGCTTGACCAGCCTGAAACTCAGAAACTCAAAAATAAAAATCTTTTTTTAAACAATCAACATACCATAAGTAACCATTAACAGGCCACAAAAAGCCCAGCGCTCTTCAGGGCAGAAGAAGTTACTGTCTAAAGAAGATCTATAGTTAGCCATTTTAGTATCAGCAAGGTGATTCTCTGTTTTATTCTTCAGAGATTTCAGCCGTTATCTAAATGCTCAGCATGCACACATTTGGAAATCTCAAAGTCAACATCCTACATTCTCTAAAGAAAGGCAATACAAACAGACAATGTTTATAGTTAATAATGCTGACACATCAAACTGGGTCAATTGTTTCTTAGTGCATCTGCACCTTTAACATCTGATATCTCAGGATTTGACAAATATTGCATATTCCACCTCTTGCACAAATACTCAGTACTTGCAGCTGTGAGAATGATCTCCCATTGGATGCTGAATGCATTAAAAATAAAGTCTGAAAAGTATTTATAAATGGAGCTTCACACTTCACTTCTTTAATGTTAAAAGAATAGAAATACATGAAGGACCTTCACCTTTGACACGAATTTGCTCCACAGCTGAATTTCATCTATTAAGACAAGAGCAATGAAAAGTCTGTCTTCCAGTCCACTGGTCTGGACTTCTTTCAACTCTCAGTCCTGACCTTGTCCAGCCTGCACACCGCCAGCCTGAACAATGAAAGCTCAGATCCCACACTGCAGCACCTGCTGATCACCATCGACTTTTTATCCGGCTTCCTCTCCCAGTCCACACATTTTTGTTCTTTCTTTACCTCCTTGTCTCACTCTCTCAGTAGTTTCATTCTCCCCATTGAACTCACACCATGTCCCTGGCAATGTGTTCTATTAGATAATGTTTTATATGCAAGTATTTGCCAAGATGCTCATCCAAAGAAACACATGCACAAAGATACGTACCTGTATAGGAGGTCTTCTGCTTTTGGGATGAAATCCTACTTGCTTTCACAGGCATGTTACCTGATAGCTGCACATAACACTGACAGAACGACTTCAATTTAAAGGCTACACACAAATCAGCAGGCATTCTCTGCACTGCCTCAGTGCATGTGTGAAGACCCCACACACACGCTGACCAATCAAAAACCTGTTATGAAGAAAGAAGAGGGGGTGTACGGCGAGTGGTGAATTCATAGGAGCCCCTAATGGTGATCCCCTGCAAAACTCAGGGTTGCTGCAGTAATGTGGTCACTATCTGCCACAGTGTGCGGTTGCCAGGGTGACATAAGGCGGCTTGTTAGCCAAGTTTAACGGGACCTCCGGCCCCTTTGAGATATCAAGTTGGGGGTCAACGGCAAATTCTTTGAAGAACTAAGCTGCAGAACAATACAGCCTGATGCATGGGCAGGTTTCATTTGATGTGTATTGGCTTTGTGAGAGTGAACCCAGCCAGTACTTTGCCTCCTTATATGTACTGGGGAGAAAAAAAAGTTAACTGTCTTCCAAAACTCATTGCCCTTGAAGTTTTGTCACATTAAAACCAAAGTGACACAGTGTGAAGTGGAAGACAAATTACAGCTTAGAATACGTTTTTCACTCAGATCTAAAAACTGATGTTTTTGGCCCCCTAAAGTCAATACGTCATCGAACCTTTTTCTGAAATCACATCTGCAAGTCTTTTGAGATTTGTCTCAATCAGCTGTAACTACATTTTTTCCCCTTTATTCTCTGTAAAGTGGCTCAAGCTTAGTGAGATTGGATGGTTTGCCTCTAAATACATCCATACATTCATTTTTAAGTTTTGCCACAAATTCTCATTTGGATTTATTTTAAAACATTTACTATGCCATTCCAACACACCCCTCAAACTAAATCTAGGATCTCAAACTCCAGTCCTCCAGGGCCGGTGTTCTGTAACTTTTAGATGCGTGTCTGCTTCATCAAACAAAAAAATTAAGTCATTCTTCAGGACTCTGAAGAAACTGAGGTAATTCAATGATCTGAGTCATCTCTCATGGTGCCTTAACAGTGATAGTTTTCTTACATGCAGCGTTTTCCAAGCGGTCCAACAACTTCAAAATTTATCTAATTTGACCAGAAAGCCTTCTTCTACATTTCTGTTGTTTCCCCTAATGTGATTTAGAACATCGCAAATGAGACTCCTCAAGGTTTTTCTTCCAACAGTGCATAGCTAATTGTGTTCCTGTCAACAGATTTTCCCACCTAATCATCTAAGTTGTCATGCACCCCTTGCCTATTTCTCCTACTTAGACCTGTCAGCTGTGGAGGGTCAAGCTCTTTTTTAGGCTTGTAGTTGTCCTATCCTCAAATTAGGCTTCTTGAGACTTTCTAAGCATTGGATATTGTTTCATAACCAAATCCTGCTTTTAAACTTCTGCTCTGTTTCCAGGTTGACTTACAGGTGGGGGGCCACCTGTACTTCAGTGGTCCCCAAACCCTGGGCCGCGGACCGGTACTATTTGAGTCTGGAGAATCTTTTATTTTGAAAATCCTTTAACCGGATTCTCTCGGTTGCGTCTTGCGCGACAACATTGAGCCCACAAGCAGCAAAATGAGTAAGAAACAGATCAGATGTCTTTGGAAAGTGTTTTTGTGAAGGGAAAAGGTCCAGAGAAGAGACAGGAGAATGGATTTATCCCGGTAGGTGATTCCCACATTCCAAGCCCGCTCTGCATGATATAGTGACCGGATGTTAATGAGGCAATGAAGCTTCAAACTGCTTCGCCACGTAGAAACTAAGCACCCTGTGCATAAGCAACACTTCGGGTGTCATTGTCTCTCATCACTCCCAGATGGGAGCGTCTCAACATATATAAAAATGACCTTTACATATAGTAATAAACATTTCCACATACTATCACCTCTGATGTCCACCGGACTCTCAGTTGCACCGTGTCAACTGTTTGGGATTCCCCTCCGTGCTTACATCACCGCGCTTTCTGATTGGCTACCTGTCACATTCAACAGGCTGCGTTTTCGCTTCCAGTCAGGGAAAACCTCACAGGCTGTGATAATCGGGCCAAGACAATGTTGAATATGCCCGATTTTAGATCAACACACCACCAAGTAACACGCCACACACTGCAGAACGTTGTAAGATTGTTGTAAAGGGAAAATCGGGGTAAAAAAAAAAAAAGGCTTTAGCGGGAACACCAACATGCAGAAGCATTATGTGACGGTTCCTCCCCCACGGGCCCCAGCAAAATTGCCAAGTCTTGACCGGTCCGGGGCAATAAAAGGGTTGGGGACCACAGTGCTAAGTATTTTTCTCAACTATACTGCTTTGTGGTATTCTATTAGATACATTTCTAATAGAACTAGATTCCAGGTTGCAATTGTAATGTGACAAAACACTTCTGCATAAACTGCATGTCCACATCTCCATCTCATCCTACAGGACAACAGCTCCCGCCGTAATGAGACAATGCAATTGGCTCCTACAGCTCCACATCCATCTTGCAGACTGTCATTTCAGGTTTGCCTCTAAATGCCGTCAGCTCCATCCTTTGTTTAAAAGGTAATTACGCATGTGACCAACGTTTAGCGCCGGTTGTTTTTTATGGTTTGCTTTAATCACAACCTGTGATGCTTTGCGGAAGCCTCTCGGCTAACCCTTCCCACAGACAAATCCATCACCGCCGCTCTCGTTTTCCGATCCAGCAGGAAACAACTGCAAGAGACGTGTCACATCCTGTTGCTGGACATGGTGACGATCACAAAGAACAATCTGAGGGGCGCAATTGGATGAGGCAGCTGTCTGATTAAGAGCACTTTTCCTCTGAGCTCCGAGCGTAGTGTCTGGGGAAAGAGGATGGCGGCAGGGGCAGGAAGTAGAACAGGATATAGTTGACAGCGCCATCTCCCACAGGATGCTGAGACTTGCAGGGTTGACAAAGGAGTAGTTCACGAGGAATAGGCTGGAGGTAGACGAGGTTAAATCTAAATACCACAAAAAACAACAACAATGAAAACCAGCGATCAGTTTTTAAAGAGATATGCTGAAAAGGAGTGCACCAATCCACAAATCATTCAGTTACACCATGCTCCACTAATATAATCAAAAATAAATAAGAGCACAGTTGTGTTAGAGTAAGACCTGAGGGATTTTTTTCCTAGCAAAGTATACTTTAACGTTTTCTTAAGGTTTTAAATGTTACTGAAGAACTAAATTTACCTCTAAATGCATCATTCTCCTTCAATTTTCCTCCATTATTGCACTGTTAGAAACAATGAAACAATCTGGTTTGTGTTTGAGGAAAAAAGCTGAGATCTTAACTTAACTGAGACACAAAAAAGCTGTGTCTTGCTAATTTTTTTTCTAAAAATCCTTCAGACTGTGCAATAAATCTGTCAGCATTTTCAGACAGAGGACTCCAAACGTTGCTTTTCTGAAAAGTTTAGACTTTGTGCTCTATTTGATTGTTTCTCAGGGACAAATCACTAACAACATGCAGAAGGATGCTCCTTTTATGATTCATTGCTCATTGATCACTCTGTCTGCATGCTTAATTTTATGATTTTGAACATTGGAGTAGAACAATAAACTGGCAACATAAAAAAGCAGGATTTATCTGTTCTCTAAAAGGCTTCATTTCTGTAGTCAGAGAAACAAATAACTCTGTTTCTATGCATGCATCCATCACTGAATCCAGAATTTAAACGTATAATAGCTCATTTTGGTAAAAAGGTACATCTATGTTGAAGTTCTAGTAGTCCAACCTCTTCATAGCACAGGGATCACTTGTTTGTAATAACATCCATAAAGCCTGGATATGCAATGGAATCACCAAGCTGAGCTAAGAGTAAGTTCTGTAAGTTCTGTATAGAACGGTGGTATAAAGTGAGCTGATATGTACATTTATGAAGACAAAAAAGGAAACCATCCTACCAGACACACAGCTTTCTACTCGCATTTTCTTTAGTCCCTGTAGCTGATAAAAACCTACTAGTCTCCAACTTTATTTCTGCCATTAACTCTGTGTATACCGTTGCTCCTTTCAATAGACAGTATTCCCAACTCAAAGATCAGGTCTATCAGCTGTTGCTCTTTCTTGGACAAAGTCATTGTTGACGCTATTAGCGGAAATTAATATGTTCCATTTTTCTTTAATAAAAAAAAACCTCCTGGTCCAGTGATTCCATTTGCAGCTGCGTCTCTTTTCTGCATAAAGTCATGGTCAAAACTTTTACCGTCATTAACGCTGTGTGTTCTTCACATAAAGACTGTGAAGAGCCAGTGCTTCCAGGTTCCTCTGCTTCCATTCAGACCGGACGGAAACAAAGCCTGGTTCTGCTGAAAGTGTCTGCATTAAAAGCAGTGGTTTCTTTTCACCATCGTCTTTGCTGCAAAGCTAAAGAGTCTATGCTAACACCTGAACTTCTGCAACTTCTAAGGTTTTACCAGCTGGCATTATACAGCACAAGCAGTTCAGTTTCCCAATGTTGCATCAGATGTAGGACTCACCTGTGTGTGTAACTATGTGACTATATGATTGTAATCTAATGGAAAGTCCAGGATTTGTTTTAATTGAGTTTGAATGCAATTACATTCTATGTCTTAATATTAAATGCATCTGTTTGTCTTATAAAGAGCCTTAAGATGACATTTGATATAAATTGACACCATATAAACAAACTGAATTAAGCCAAATGTCATGTTGTGTCATGCATTAATTTATTGGCTCTTTATTTGATGTGCTGCAGAAACATGTCACTGTGTGTGCTTTTGGTGCCAGGTAGCATCAATCACACAGACGACATCACACATAAAAATAAAAATTATGTAAACGTCTGCCAGTCTGCTTGATGGGTAATAATTATTTTATGTAATGTCTTTACAAACCTAATGCACGATGCAGACAGAGCAATAACAATTAAATGCACCTAAAACCAAAACATTTAGACTAATGCCACTTATCGGTGTGACTGACATTATCTGCAAACACCTGATAAAGAACACATTCATCAGCAGAAAATAGCTTTACATTTTTGTGGTATGATTAGACAATGGGAAATATTCACCAGGAGAAATGGGGTTCATATTTCTAGGATTTCATAAACACATAATGTCAGAGACTCATTGTTTCAGAGTTAAAGTTCACCATTTATTTATGGTAAATATGTTTACATTGGACATGCTTTAAAGTAAAAAAATGTCAAGAAAAACAGATAGGAAGAAGACTGAATGGGAGGAATGAGATGTGAAAAGAGGGAAGGACACGAAAAAAGAAATTCAGGAAGGACATAAGAAAGAAAAGGGATAAGGAAACAAGGAAGGAAAGAAAATACAGATTAGAAGGAACAGAAAAGGGTACAAAGAAGAGAAGAAAAAAGGGCACAAGTAACAGACAGAGGGAAGAATGGAAGAACTGAAAGATAAAAATGGAGGAAGGTCACACAAAGTGAAGTAAAGAAAATGGAAGACAAGGAAGGAAAGAAAAGGAGTGAATAAAAGAAGGAATAAATGGAGTCAGGATAAAAGTATTGAAACAAAAAAGGGATGGCAGTAAGGGTTCAAGGAACAAAGAAAGAAAAGAAGGAATGACCACACAGAAGAATGGAGGGAATTAAGGAAAGTGGGATGAATTTGAGGAAGTTAGAATGGAAGAACACATGGCAAAAAGAAAAGGAAGGAATGAGGGAGATAAGAAATGAATGAAGTAGAGGGGAGAAAGAACGGAAAGACAAAAAACAAAGAAAGAACAAGGGGGAAAAAGATTCATACATTGTGATAGAGTCTGGAAATGCAAACCTTATTTTTCACACTTGCTTTCTTTTTCCCTACTTTTCCAGATCTGGAAAGTACTGAAATCAAATTCTTCAGTTTTCAAGAGACTGTAGGAACTCTGCATTAACGAGAAGTTATGCCCAGTTTGAAAAACTAACCATAAAGTTACCATTTTGTAGCATCATTAGAAATTTGACAAGATTCAAGTAATAAGGAAATTAGCATTTTGCTATATCCGGCAATATTGTACATTTACTAATGAACTATCCCATTCCAATACAATCAATTCAATTGTCTCCAACTGCCCAATGTAGACAGAGTCAGCTCCAAAGAATCCAGTATGTTGGTGTGTGTATGTGTTTTGTGGTTATACTACATTTCATGCTGACTGGGGCATGCACTGGGCTCATGCAGACTTGAAGTCACACAATGGGCTTCTGTGTGAGACTGTGTGATGGCGAGAAAAGATTAAAAAAAAAGACGAGGGGAGAGGATGGAGTCGACTTTGTAGGTCAAAACAATTAAACATGCAGATGTTAACTGTAAGAAGAATCAGACTTTTATTTACAAAAATTTCCCTTTGTTTTGAAGTGGTAATCAAATTAAAGCTCTTACTTGAAGAATTACAGAAATAGACAATGACCTGTCAACAAAATTACATTTTTGTGAGAGATAAAAAAAAAGGGTCAGAAGAAATATTGGGGCTGCGACCTTTAATTGCTTAACCGCACATGTGGCAAAACTTAGTCAGCTACACCCAAAGTACTCCACCCATTTTTCAGCAAACTGGAAACTATTGGGGTCGTGGCCAAACCACACATTGCTCTGTTGCTTCAAACCAAACGATAAATATGAACCCCAAGTTGGGGAAGCCATGAGCTAAAACAAAGAGAGCGAGCAGAGCAGAGAGGAAAGCTGCTTAGGACTCCAGTGTCACCTCCTTCCCTCTCATCACCAGTACAGCCCACAACCACATGAAAGGACAACTGGGTTGAGTTTCCACATGAGGAAGAGACAGGGGTGTATGGATGTGTGCATAGACAGCTTAGATGGTTATGAGGAGGTCCCTCTGACCTTATGGCCCCAGTCTTAAGAAGTAGAAAACAGCTGTTTTCCTGAAGACCTTCTCAGTTTCTCCAACACACACAGACACTCATCCCTGACCAATTAAGAACCTACCCAGGCCATTAGTGGCTGTTTACCATACACTCCCTGCTTTGTCTTTCCTCCCTCATAATCCCCATGTGTTACTTAATCTGGATGTCAACCATCCATCAGGTAAATGCAAAACATTGGCAGGTTTTACTTCTGCTTTAGCTTTAAAAAATAAAACTGGGGATGGGCCTCATAACCCATTTTGTCTTAATGTTTAGTGGCATTTACTGATGTGATAATAAAATGGTAAAAAAAAAAAAAACTTCAGTCTTTTGGTAATAAATCATTACTGCCTAAAGTTAGAGCCCTGAAACGCATATATTGCTAAAAAAAAAAAAAGAAAAAAAAAGACAATAGTTGAAATTTAAGTATTAGACATTGTATAGTAGCAAAGAAAAAACAATGTTAAGAGCAAATTGTTGGAGTCGTCAGATTTTTTGCACAAATGCTGTAAAAGAAGGGTTTACTCCTTTATTCAGAGACTAGAGTTCCTTATTTCACATCTACTCCTTGAACTCCTTCATATTTGTCATTTCAACAGCAGAAACTTGCACAAGGTAGTTCATCAAAGTATTTATTCAAGGATGATGGAAAAGAAAGTCTGCCACTATTTTGTAGATTACTTGCAAAAAATATATCTAAAAACTATAAATCCACTTCTTTCCACCTGCAATATGTACTTTGTGTTGGTCTGTAACATAAATCTCAACAAAATACATGGAAGTTCATGGCTTTTACTGGTTTGTTACATGACACTTTGGCCATTTGCCTTTCAGGACACTATATTAGGAATGTAGCAGGGTTTTCAGTATGTTGCAAGATCTTAAAGTCAGTTAAGAATGTCTGTTTTTGTGCTCATCATGACATTTTGCTTATGTGACGATGCTGATCTGCTGAAGGGAATGAGAAACTGTTATTTTCCCTCTCTGACAAATGCAAAATCTACTCTTTAAAAGGACACAAAGAAGGACAACACGGAAGAGGGATTAATCTCTCTGTGGAGATGAGTCAGAGTGAACATAGTGCAGAGAGGTGGACATCCCAGTAGCCTGTGTCTGTTTTGCACGTGAGAATCACAATGAGGTGTCAGGAAATAGCCACCACAAGTGTGTTTTCAGACACACCTAAAGATTATGGTCTGCTTTCATCAATATGAAGGTTACACCCTGGGGTTAAATAAGCTTCTGTAATGTTTTTATTTTATAAATGTGAGCATTTCAGGTCGGTAAACAATTAAAGATAAAGAGTGAGAAAATACAGCGGAAAAAACTGATAGAAAACAGCAGAAACACAAACAAAGACCAGATTTGTACATAAAATATAGATAAAACAGAAAGATTGATAGATTTGCCTTTTCCTCTCAGCCCTGGGGGATCTGACATTTCCATCCAGACTACTCATCACTGCCTCGCTTTTCCTACAACAAAGACCCTTAGTCTCATCTACAGACTTGCAAGGTCTCAGAGGGGGCACAGCATTGCTCCCCAAAGAACAAGAGATCTCACTTGGATCATTACCTGCCTAGCTAACCCAATCTCATTCAGGACCTTAGAGCCTCTAGAATGAGTTTCTCCAACCGTCCCAGGAGGATGAAGGCAGAGTGAGGCCTGTAAACCTGGAGATGTAGCTGATCGGGCAGATTCAGTTCAGTGTTAGAAGACTTTAGAGCCACGCTGTTGGGGCGGAGGGTGTTTAAGTGTAGAAGGGGCATGGTGGGGGATTTCTTTTATGTGGTGCGGCCTTGTTAGCAGCTTTGGGGCCCCACTCAGGCTACTGGATCAAACGAAGGAGGGATGTGTGTGTGGAACTGTGTGTGTCGGAAACATAGAATTAAGAATCTAAAGAAGACGGAAGGCTTTTTCCCCACAAATATTTCTTTTAGCAGAATTAACCTCCAATTTGCTAGCTAATCCTCGCTTTTTCCCACTATTGTATTGTAGACATTAAATTTCAAGTTTTCCAGACTCAAATTAGTCGTGTTCTCAGGCCAATTGTGGCCAAACTTTATGAATTTACAGCAGGTGTTCAATAGAGATTAGCTTTAAACTAGGATATTTAGGATGGATCAATGGATGGTTGGACAGATAAACCCAAGTTAGAGAAAATGTTGACTGAAATTCTAAATTAATCTTAAACATCATATTGGGGAAGCACTGAAACTTAACACACACAGGACCAGAACAAAGGAAATTGCTTTCAGCTAGAAACCAACAGAGCCAGCAGTGAATCCAACATGAGTGAAACTATCCAATGAAACAGCAAAGATGACACGACCGACAACAATAGTTACCTGATACGCCGGTACCACAGATGTACATTATGTCCTGCAGCACTGAAGCTGGTCCTTCAGTTCCTCGTGACTCATAATCCAGTGTGCAAATATACATGCCAAACATAACAAGGTAAATACATTGACCTAACAATGAAAGTTTTGGTGTACCAACCATTGATTGGCAAGCCTATAGATTACTAACGAATACTAACGAAAACAAACAAATATAATTGAAACCACCGGTTCCTGTGCAACTTAGCTAGCAGTGACCTCAGTACTCAAGCTTGTGGCCCAAAGTAGGGCTGGGGATATGAGAAAAATCTAAAATCCTGATATATATGTATTATTTATTTTATTTTATTTATTTATTTTGCTATATCACAATACACAATATATATTACGATATTCTTAAATGAGCTCCAATGTTATTTTAAGCTATAGATCCCTTGCAGCATGATGTCATCCATTTCCGCCCCCATTTCCCTGCTAGACTTAAATGTAAGCGCATATAAAAAGGGATTCAGTATTTTGCTATGAACTGTCTATATAGTATGACTAGATAACAAGGTGAGAAATAAGTTTTAACTAAGAAAAAAATAGCGAGGGAGAGGGAAGTAGGTCTATTATGCTTGACTTTGACAAACTTAACAAATAGATATGCTGTGGAATAAGGTGTGTTTTGGACAGATCATCAGTAAAGCTAATAAACCACTGATGGCTAATAGCAGCTTGGTTAATAGCAGTGGTGGCTAATTTACCACAATGATCATTTATTACCGTAATAAACGCAAAATATACATCAAGCCTAAAAACCCAAAACTGTAACGAACTGAATGTTCTCTTCTATGTGGGGTAATGTTTGAGTGTTTTTGGTGCTGAATTCTGATACATAAAATTGCATTATTTTTCCCATTGCACAGCACTAAACGAATCACAGCTACGTCTCCAGGTTTCACTTTAACGGACTAGTTCTACCGCGGCAGAACGGCCACGAGCCGCATGTAAAAGATTAGTCTCATTAGGTGGTGAAATAAATTTGTGGTACAACCTTTTGAGGCAATAGTTTTACAACATGTTTTGCAAATTATCTCATTTTGTTCGACATCCTCCATATAAAATCCAAACCACTGCCAAATTATTGATCCAGCGCTGTTTCTCTTCGGAACTAGACTAGTTCATCTGATTCGTCTTCAGTTACCGTCTCATTTACGGCTGGTAGAAAATGTTCAGGTTCGGAAGGAGGAGGAACTAGTGATGCATTCATAATGTGTTGGATAAACCATACTCGTAGTGAATTTGACGGCAAAAGTTTATTATTTGAACGACTATTTATGCTCGATGGTTGCGATATATCCATTTTAACTATTGTAAATTTAAAATATTGCGATACATCGAGTATACTCGATACATCGCCCAGCCCAAGCCCTAATCTTTGCCTGTTTTCAAATTCAACCCCTTTCTCATCTTGGAAAGCAGCATCTCGACACTCGGATTTGTGATGAGAATGCCACCAGTCTCCAAAACATCTTTTTTTTTCCCTTCTTTCTTTTAAATCTGGCATCCTCAGAATGTTTAGACAAGAAAAAACCTCAATGACTGGCACAGAGGAGAAAACTCAAGCCAACAACAACAGCAGAAAAAGCTCAGACAGACCCTAATATATTCAGAGGATATGGTTTGTAGAGGAAGCACTGAAGTCAACATTTACAACATTCCTAAAGCAACATGGAATTACTCATATCCATCATTACATCCTTCCACAGCCATAATTCCTACAGGTAAGACATCTGCAGATATATATACGCTTGGTTTCCCATCAGCTATTGTTTAATCTTTTTGCTCTTTTCTGCTTACATTACTGGCTGTTCAGACTCCAACAGGGATTAAGAAGATTAAATCACTCCGTAGTTATATGAAATTACCCTCATCATAATCCCTATCATTGACTCTGAAAGTTTAGTTTTACTGATAGGAGAGGACCTCTCTCATAAGTACGCAGGCAAATGCTGGATTTCACAAGAAGCTCACTCCTCACAGGTTAACAGCACATTTTAACACACTTGTTTGAAAAATTGTTCCACTGAAAAGTTCCGGGAAGGGTTTTTCAGAAAAACACGTACAAAATGCCCAGTTTTACAGGGTTAAAGGATGTTAAGATCAGCAACTTTCTGCAGAGTCACCAGCTAAAGAACTCCAAAGTTTGTGTTTAGTAAACCAATGGATGGGTTTAGGTTTCCAGGTTGCCACCTACAAACTTTGTCAGACGTGAAGTATGCAGATGAGATTATGGCCAGGGTTAAGGGGTTAAAGACAGTTTCCTAAAAGAGTGTAAGCTGTTATAGCTGCAAAGTGTGTGTCAAACTTTAAATTTCATTAAAGTTTGTGTGTGTATAAAGGAAAGTGACCAAATACTTTTAGTGTATCTCTGTAGATCATATTTATATGGGGTGTTAATTCTTCGTCCTTCACTGGTAATTTTCACTACACGTTTTACTGAATGCTGCCATACCGAACAAACACTTTTTATATAAAAGATCATGCATTCTGTACAGTAGTGTCCTCTTATAGGTTAAGGGGCATTAATTGTATTCCGAGCTACATTCACAGGTTTAAAAAAAAAAAAGAATATTTCTAATTCTTAAAGTTTCAACTTTTGGTTCAGGAATGTTTTCCTAGTAAATGTAAGTGAAAACATAATTTACTCCACTTATCTCATAAGGAAAAAAAAAAAAACTCATTTTACTTCTGCCATACTATGTTGTTGATTGTCTGTCACTGTGAGTTTTTTTGTCTAATTCATAATAAACACCGAGTCCAACATGACAACAGTTGCAAAGCATAGGAGCAGATTCCTAGGCTTTAAAAAGGAAGGACCAACCTGACTATGACTTCAGGCCAAACACATGAAATCATCCAACACCACATCTTGTGCAAACAGGAGATGCTGACAGTGACTAAGAGCTGTAAACTGGTAATCGTCTCTTCTATCACTCTGATGGAAGCTTTGAAATGATCTGAAGTTTTGAACACACATCCATACATGACCTTAAAAAACCCCACAGGCAGACAGCGCAAACTGCTTCTGGGGAAAAATTCAGTGGCCAATGGGGATTCCAGTTGGCAGTATGTCATATTTCACAGAGCAAGAAACACGCATGCACATGCTTTAGTGGAACAGTATTGCAGGTAGGTGGGAAGATTGATGAAACACAGAGGGCCTGCATCAAGAAAAGGGTGGAAAAATAAAACCACAACATTAAAGCAGATTTTGCTTTTTCATTCATTAAGAAATTACCAGCAAAAAACTAACTTTAAAGTTTCATGTAGCCAAGTCTGCAGAAAAGCCAGAGCTATGACAATGAAAAGGGTTAGAATTATGAGAGGAATGGATCGGCATGTCCAAACATGTTATTTTTTAACTGGAAATATATGCAGCATTTCTAACTAAATAACATGCAGATTTATGTCAACATCTAACACACCTCTGTAGATGTGTGTTAGATGTTGCATTGACTCCTTGCATTGACTCCAAGTACCCTTAAGGTAAAAGTCTGTCTGAAGAAAAGAAATGGCTCTGGGCTTTATTGATTACACTCAATCCCGCAGCCTTTATCTTTTCACAACCTTTGCAATACAATCAAGGCATCCCATGCTGAGCATCCCAAGACATGTTCTGCCCTAAAGCAACTCATAATGTTTCACTTTTGACAGGAACGTCTTGCATCACCTTCAAAGCTCAAAATAAGCTCAGCAAAAATAAGCAAGTCTTTTCATATTCTACTCATCATTCTCACTAATGCATTAAACAGTCCAGTTCGGATGATCCCTTTCTTGCGTCAACTGCTAGCCTAATCACACTTCGCGGACACAATCAAAAATTCCCCTGTCGCTACATGCTTGTTCAGCAGGAGGAATTGTGGCAAAGTGAGTAACTCAAGGAAATCAGCTGAATTTCTCTAGATAGAAAACCTAAAGGGGGAGGGGCAACAAAGATTTGCTGAATTGCATTGTTAAGTTGACTTTTTATTTTTCTGATATAAACTGGATCTTCTTAAAGTGACTTGAGATGACATTTGATGTGAATCAGCACTATATACTCTGCAAATAAACTGAGCCAATGGACTACTTTGATCCTATTTTTTGTAAAATATTTTAGGTGGCATGCATTGAAATTGCGTTCATCAAAAATATATTTGGCCAGCTGAATGAACTTTCCACGTTTTTTACGTTTTCTCCAGCATAAAGACAATACGATACCTAACTAGCATCAACGCCAACTCCGTGATCTACTTGGATTTTTCGCTCACTGTTTCTTACATATGTTATAATTACAAGATGTATTTAAGTTGTGAGGTTCTTCATTCCAAAAGTTTTTGAGTCAATCTATAATGTCATTACATTATTCGACGAAAATGTATTATTTTCTTAACATTGCACAACCTTAGTATGTTTTATAATTACAGTTATATTTATATCCTGTATGAATACTTGTTTGTTTTTCTGTGCAAAAAAGTAGATCATGTTACAGCATTTTTTATTTTTTTTTATTTTTTTTGAAAATTGTGTGCATGTACCATAAATCATAGTATTTTTACTCCAGGTTATATTCCAAGAATTTCAAGAAGACCAAGCCAATGTCAAACAAACATTTCAAAGGGAAAAAAACTGCAATCCCTCAATAAACTACAGTAGAGGGTGCAGTATTTATACTATGACATATGACAATATGATGACGATAAACCCTTCAGTAAGAATTGAGAACAGCATATTTTACTGATGGTCTGACATACAGACATACAGGGTGGTAGCAGACATGAAATACGCTTTTTTTTTTTTTAAAGAGAGCTGAATCATGGGTGTGATAACTTATTTTTGTCATTAAAGTGGAAAAAGTCTTACCATGAAAAAAAATAATAATAAGTAGCAGTTGTGGAGTGAATTGTTTTATGTGGTATTTTCTCATCCTGAAGGGATTTCTCTCCTTATAAAGCTCTTGATGCAACAGTAAACAGAGCTCAACTCAACACTGTCAACACCCTGCTTCACACCGCCATCATCTCCTCACTGTGGTGACAGCTGATGAAAAAGTTCTTACAGACCTAGAGGTGGGACTTTTCTGTCACAGAACTCTGGATCTAGCCTAAACTAAAATAAAGCTAGTCCATTAAACAGTGACATTGCTCGATGCAAACAATGGAATTTACAAATAGCGAAAACTGAAGTGTAAAAATGGCCTCTTGTGAAAGAACAAAACAAGTTAGCGACCCTCGTATTAGCTCGTCTTGTTTATTCAGCTGAGGAAGTTCAAGTTATGCGAGGTCACCGATGTTTAGAGGACTAAATTTATGTCTGAAAACACTCAGCCAACAGCTGTTTGCAATGACTTCTCTGCCAATCCAAATATAACGGAAAGAGGCTCCACCCCAACTTCTCATCTGTCTGTATCTGGATTTAAAATTCAGATGTTTCATCCAGAACAGTGTAAGGTCCCGGGTTTGCACTATGGACTTTATTCCACCAGTGCTGATATAATTACACAAAATATATTTTAACGTCCTTGACAAGGATGGATCCAGTATAGTCTCTCAGTCACAATGCATGGCTGTGTAAGTCTGATTTCTATAAAAATAAAAACCCTTGTCTATTTACCCTAGAGTTATTATAGAAGTGAGTGCAGTAAAGTGCAAATGCAGGATAACAATAGCCTTAAAGCTCCTATTATATGAGCCACCATCTGCTGCCAGTTGTCATCATGTACTGTATAGATGCATGTTTGCCTGCCATCCTGTCTCCCTCCTGTACTCACCGCTGACACGTTCTAATATTCCACACAGGATGTACTGAACCATTTAAGTTGTTAAAATTAAAGTAAGATTGCATAATTCTTCTTCTACAATCAAACGTACAAAAACTCTGCAAATGTAAAACATAACCATGAGTTTATGTGGACCTCCGGCTCTGTTTTGGAACCCAAACTTGGGGTTTTCCCCTTAGATGATTATTTGTATGAAGGAGATTTAAGATAGGCTGTACACAATGAATGGTATTGTATTGTAGGATTAATGGAAAAGACACTAAAGGTTAACCCTAACATGCACTTACACAACGATTAAAACGTTTACATGCATGTGAATTAGTACTTACTGCGCTGCCTGTAAATCAAACCACTCTGGTGACACTTGAATAACAAAAACATAATAGCCAGGTGTCACTGTTTTAACTTAAACTTAAAACAGTGACACCTTTCTACTTTTTCAGCAATCTGAGATTCAAAGAAAACAAGCTGGTGTTGAAATCCATATCCCCTCATCTCTTCCTGGTCACAGGGTAAACATCCTATATCAAGGCGGACAGACAAGTCAAACTATATATTGCATAATTACACACAAATGAAAACAAAATCCACATGTGAAAGCTATTGAATCTGTAACAGCAACAGACAATATTCCTTAGTGATTTAAGGCTCCTGTAAGCTGCCACCCCCCAACTCCCAAAAAATCCTCCTCAATGCCAGCACAATCATGCAAATCTAAAACAAAAAATGCAAAAATATCAACCAAGTTTAGTATTAAAATATAGTAGTCCAAATATAAATTTTTAATGTGGTTACTTTGCTGTTTTCTGTATTTTTAGGCATGAACTTGATATAGGCATGCTTACTGATATAAAGGTTTATAGAACCAGCAACATTTTCCATTCCTAATAAAACAATTCAGTGGAGCTCAGAGAAAGTGCCAGAGAGGAGTTCTGACCTTAGATTGTATTAAGAATAGAGTGCTGCTTTGTTGCCCCTCCCCCACCTGTTGCAACCACACTCTTCCTTCGCTTAAAATGAAAAAAAGAGACAAGTTCATCTGTTTGGGAAAAACTTCCAGCCACAAAACACACACAGCCATACCGTTCTAACAATAGCAATAAAACCCACTCCTCATTATCAAACCACAGTTATTTTAAGACCAAAATCAGCAAGACTGCAGCCCAACTAATTAACTAGCTAATATCAACTTGTTAGTGCTACTTTATGAAGAGCAGAGAGGCAGAAAAATCAATTATTTTGAACAATTTGCTCACATGAGGCTGCTACGTTCAGCGGGTGTTGAATGTGAACAGAACATACTTATGCATATTTCTATATAGGCTTAAGCCTATATAGAAATCCTGAAACAACAATATCTTTTCAAGATATTAATAATGATCATATTCGATTATTTTACCTTCAGTAGGAATAATGATTGTCTTTTCTGTGTTACTGTGTTAATTAAAAGCAAGTGACGATGTGAAAACTACAACCAACATATATGATTATCTTACACACTAATACAGTATATCCAAGTAATGACGCCATCTGTGATATAAACAACCATAGCAACAGAAAAACAAAACCGTCTAATTCATTTGTTTATTCAGAAACTGGTTACGGGTCAAGATATTTTAAATAATTTGGAAGATTTTATTAAAAACCACTAAAATCTATCACGCAGCGTTTTATGACTTTTTAGTCGAAGAGAATGTAGAAATCCCACAAGTTGTGTGCAACCCAGAGTAAAGCATCTGTGTGTGTGCGTGTGTGTGAGCCACTTTAATCATTTTCACAAAGGCAGAAAAACAGGCCACGCATACTTCTTCTAACATGTTTGGGACTGCGGTGGCATGCTGGTGAACAGTTCTGGATGTCAAACACAATAATAAGAAGGATTCAGACGAAAAACAAGCAAATATGGGGAAGGATTTTTTTTTGGTAAAGTAAAGATGAAGTCACAGAATGAAAATTTAAATTGATTATGAAAGCGACAAAGCAAGCAGAAGATGAAGGGAAGCAGAAGGCTCAACTTTGTTGCGGTCAGCATGACATCAAAGTGCTAAAATGGTTGAGATGACAGAGGAACGCTGTGGAAACCATATGAAAGAAAAGAGAGACAAAGGATGAAAGAACAGAGTGAAAAAAGCTGATAGAAAAGAATACAGTGATGAACTATGTGACATCTGTAGATAAAGCCATGCAAAAACTGAAATTTTTTTTAAAAGAATCTATCGTCTTTTTAGAATTATATTTACTGCACCATTCCAGTCTCTTGGACAATATGTCTTGCCTTTCATTTGTCCTGTGGGAGTTGAGGGGGAAAAAATATCATCCAGGCTCATCCGTCATAGAGTTTTCACCAGAGATTTGCTGGCAGCTCTGCTCCCGTTTGTCTTTCGAGGAAGTGTATTTCGTCCCAAACATCTGGTTGTGTGTGATACTTTTCCTCCGTAACAATAGCTGTGTAAAAATCTGCAGTGTGACCTCAAACTGGAACTCTTCAAGTGCACTCTAAATAAAACCTTTTGCAGTGAAAAAAAAAAATTAGACAAACCTCAATTATTTGGTACCACTGTAATGACAGAAGAATCTGCCGATGAGCCCAACTAAAATCTTATTTTGACTTATAGAAGATATGACAACGTTTGACTCCAAATTTAGTGAAGCCGTATCTTTTTTTTTTAAAACCTGCTTGGCTCTCAGTTATGCAATAAACTGTGAGTGCATTTCTAAATCTTGTGTAAAACAGTAGAATCTAACGTGTGCAAAATGATGAACATGTGGAAGCTGAGATTTTTAGAAAAACATCAAAACAAGCGAGATCCAGCATCCCAGGGGACTCTCGGTTCGTCCTCTCTCTGAAAACCATCACCGCAGTGGGGATTAAACCGTCTCCTTATTGGCTGCTTATTACCCCACAGCAACCTCAACTACCAAGGAGCTAGCAGACCAGTCCCACATGTGGCTTCTCTAAATGTGGGAACATACTTATGCATATGTGGATATCTATAACAAAACAAACGCAAAAAACACATATGCACTTTGCAAAGTGAGCCAGTTTACAATCCAGCTCAGATCTAGTTTTACACCCAGTCACGTCAGCGTGAACAGACACTGTCATTTTATTTTGGGCTCACAAAATTATTGGAAGGTTTTTATTGAATAAAATTAGATAAGGCCACTGTTGTCGGAGCACCATGGATGATGACAAACAAGTGTGTTATGCCAGGATTCCTGGACTCCTCTGAGCGTTGAACAGGACTGTATCCAAATTCAGGGAGGTCTGAACAGAAGCGTGAGAGAGGGCAGCTGTGAACTTCACACACACACACACACACAAGAACTCTAAAAGTCTAAAAGGTCATCATAAAGTTCATCAAGTATTTCTACATTGTTGAGGATGTAAAGATGAAACCTCCAGAAACCAGAGAGTGTAAGGAAGAATGTACAGTAGGAAAGATTAAGAGGACGGAAACAATGACAAAGCTAAAGATAACAGGATGATGGAAAGAAAGGAAGCACAATGAAGGAATGAAGGTATCATACAAGGAAAGCCGGAGATCCAAAAGCCCCCTGGAGGGGAAGGATGATTGGATAGTAAATGGAAGAAAGAAGGACACGAGAAAGAGTTTAAAGAAAGACACAAGGGAGGGAGGACACACACAAAAAGGAAAAATCAAAAACAAGAAACTGAGAAAAGGAAAAGGACACAACAAATAAAAGAAAAGAAGGGAGGGCAGAAGGACAAGAGTAGGAAAGGAAGAAAAAGGAGGGGGGAAAGGTAAAAAAAATACAAAGGAGACAGGGTAGAAGAAACAAAAAAAAGATTTGACATATTTCCATACTAATTTTTTCTTTTTCCATACTTCTGTACCTGGAAAATGCTGGAACTCTGTCATACAGTCAACATCAGAATCAGCTCCCTATCAATTCTCCTAAAGCTGCAGCTCTTTCTCAGTAATTTTCCCCATGTTTTTCCCCTCTCACTGATCCCTCTCCGTCTGTACAACTGGACCTGAATCTTTTGTTCCCCATGGGAGCAGGTCAACCTCCAGAACCAGGCCAGGCTCCTCTCTCTGGAGCGAGTTCTGTGGGAACCGACTTGTGGATTCTGTCAGCGTAATGACTGCTCTCCCACCAATGACAGGCAGGGAACCGGGGTGAGACAGAGTGAATAGTGAGCAACGAGAAGTGAAGCAGGAATAAATGCGGCTTGCATGAGAATCGTTGGGTGGTAAACAGGAAAAGAAATAAAAACAAAACGGTAATTAGTTTATCCAGGCATGAAAGCGCTTTGCAAGGAAAACAAACTTGAATCTCAGTCAAGCGAGTTTTTGCAACTCAACCAGAGTAGTCCCAACCCAAGTAACAACTGTCCATCAACAGACACTAGTGTATGATCCCACAGACACACAAGGGGTCTTAGAGGAACACTTTAGCATTGCAACACACCCTCAATATGACAGCATGGGGCAGATGAAAGATAGGGCAAAGACATGCGCCTATAATTATCTGAGGGATAGAGGAGGAATGCTTGGTGTGGAAGAGTGTGAGGGAAAGACAAGATGGACTATTGGCGTTAGTGGGTCAGCTGGAAACAAGTCTCCTTTTTACTCTGTGTGTCAATGTGTGTGTGTGTCTCCAACATCCAGCTGGTGGGCATCAAGACGTCTGACAGGGAAGCCCTGAGACTCATCCAACTCCAATTAACCTTCACCAGTTTGACCTAGATTCATTAAAAATAAAACACTCCCAGTTCAACACAGGGCTATATTTGGCCAAAGAACTGGGAGTAAAACGTATAGTTAAAAACAGCGCTCACATACATACAGTGCCTGGCAGAAGTATTCACACCCCCTCGAACTCTTTGAATGTCATGCATGTGTCAAGTTACAACTACAGACTTTAATAAATTTTATATTATAGACCGTCATAAAGTTGGTGCTGTCGTGGGAGGAGATAGCCATGCTTTTTAATTATTTTTACAAGTGGAAATATAAAAAGTGTGGAAGGCATTTCTGTTTTCTATCAGTTAATACATTATAGAGTCACCTTTTACTGTAATTGCAGCTTTACGTGTGTCTTTGATGAGCACTTTTTTTAAGACAATAATTTTTAATTTAATTTTGGTCTGGACTTTAACTAGATCTTTCAAGTAATTTCCTCTATCCTCTGATTTCAACTGAGAGATTTCAAGCTACTGTTTAGTCTAAACAAAATGGTCGCCTCATGTCACACATATGGGTGCAGCAGGAAACACTGTTTATCCAAATACAGATGACTCGGCTATTTTGGCCCAAAGCAGAAATCCAAGCTGGGCCATTCAGCTTTGTTTAACTCTTCACTCTGTGCGTGTCAGGTGTTCCCCTGCTGAAGTTCCACAGGACGACCTCTGAACTTTGCCCCGATGGCATCTGCTTCAGCACAAACGGATTAATGGTAGCAAAATACACGAACATAGATGCCCCGTTTGACCTATTCAGTCCAACCTTGATTACTTTAAGTCAATGTGCACACATTTACTATGTCTGGGCCCCCTTCATTCAATAGTGGTCTTCCAGCATAAAGGGGCCCCTCACCAGTAACATGATCCACCTCTGAACAAAGGTAAAACCTCCAGAGGAACTTGTCAATGGTAAATATTTACATGCAAACTTTAAGGGTATATTATGTAATACAGCAAATTCAACACCGCAGGCCAGCAAAAGTCAACATAGGATTAAGTTTTAAAGATAGAAAGATCTACAAATCCATCTTTGTAAACATGTAACAGCATAAGTTTGGCAATACCACAATCTGCCTCTGCTCTCTGAAGTTTCATGACGCTAACAGCAACTTTCATTCAGAACGCCGCCAGCTGATCTGACATATTCAAATGCAGCACTCACTTCCTGGAGTAACGCTGCAAGGCCCTTCGGAAGGCAGGTGGTGTTTTTCACCTTTATGTTTGGAAAGATTTAAAGTAAAGCTGACAGGTCTGTGCTGTAATAAATTGGAAGTCAGAGCTTCTGTACACTCAGGGCTGCACTTGGGGCCATGTGTGAGCTGGCAACTGAGAGTCTCGCAACGTAACACACCACATTCCTGCCTGCTCTCCCTCACCTCGTCTACAGCTGCAATGAAAAAGCATAAAGGAATTTCAATGGGAAGAAACCAGGGTTGTGCATTAGAGACGAAGAAGTCATGGTGTGTGGGGGTATTTTTGTGTACTTCTTGAACACGCCTGCTTCACTCCCATGTTTTTATGCGTCTTCCAATGCATTGCTCATCATACAACACTCTCACTTAAGTCTGGGATCTGTCAGCTCAGCTTAAATTCCAACAACCACTTTTGACTCTCTGACAGTGACTCACAGTCCGACCCAAGACAGGATGAACCAACTACTGTCACAGGATGGAGAAAAAAGGGGAAACAAAAGCCTGTGAGTCAGAACCGAAACCGCCATCTTTCAATGGAGCTTAGAATCTGAGCTGGACGTCTAAACACTACTTTGTAACATTCTTTAGAGGTGAATTAGATGAGCAAAAGAGCTGTGCCAGAAATCAGGAGGTAATATAATTCCGTAATTATTGTGTTCATGAACATTAGAGCACAATAAAGGGTTAAGTTAAAGGCGCAGACACAAAGTGACTTATACTTCAGATCTATATCAGAACTTCTTAATGTTTTTTTATGGAGTGCTGAAAGTGACACAGATGAATAAGCTAGAACTTCTTATTAAACAAAAATCTAAAACAAATACATTTACTAATTCTCATTTTTGCTAATTTTAAATTTTATTAAAATTTTTAGTTGATAATTGTTTGCTGCATTAAATAGCTCTAATCTGATCACTATAACTGGTCTGCGCTGGAATTGCTCTGCTTGTTAACCAATCAGATGCAAAAGTCTATTTGATAAGTCATAGCAAAACATCTCATGGCTCACTGTTGAATAATATCCATAAAACAATACTAAAATAATTTAGCATAATCTTTACATAATTTTAAACAAGTAAGCACGTGTTGTGCATTTCTCCTGTATTTTACAATAACAAATCTAAATGATCCTTGCACTTTTGACGCTCCATAGATATTCTAGCACCACGAGTATGTTTTTGAGTTTACAGAATTTTATTAAATCAATAGGCAGGTGTGTGAATAATCATCCAGCAAATTCATAACTCAATGAATTCAATGCTAACTTTATATATTTTTCTAAAAATGTATTTTAAAATATCAGTTGATATATAAACAATACAATTAAAACACGACTTGAAATCTTGATCAAATAAAGAAATAATGACTAGTCTAAGTAACTGATACATTTATGCACATAGGTTTTAGTTATTATTGTAATATATAGGGGTTTTTTATTTATACTGTGGCACTTTTGGCACTCCATAGTCAGTTCGGGCACCAAACCATGAGTCAGTGTCTGAGTTAATGTATAACCACTGTGCGGGACAAGCAGCAGCTTTACAATGACAAGCAAAACAAATTAAACCCGTGGAGTCAGGAAATTGATTTTCCATTTATCCCTCTGCTGACCAACTTTGTTTACATCTTTGAAACTCCATTGTAGTTTACTCTCAAGAAGCAGAGGAAAGGTTGTCTGCAACACTTTCTGTGATCTTGTTCTCCAATAAAGCTCTGCAAACAGATGTTCAATAAGATGAGAGGAGATCCATCACTTTTGAAAGGACTCTGTGCCCTCTATTAACATAAGTTTGAAGGAGGACAAAGACAGCAAAGTGTTCAGAGGACACAGGTCAGTCCTGGTTGTGTCAATAGACAAAATGTGAGTCACCTTGGACTTGAACAGACTGTAAAAGAATGTAAGAGAATATAGACACCTGTCTGATAGCTGCCAGTTGGCCATATAACTACGATAAACTTTCAGCAACAACTTAACCACAACAATAAAGCCAACTGCAATCCACTGAGCATTTTCCGGGGTTTGGTGTAATGTTTACAATGAAGAGGCAGCCGTGTAGAACTTACGGATTTTGACTCTCTTTGGATCCAACTTGAGGACCTCATTCTGCAGGTTGTGCAGGCGCCCCTGAATCCTGCAGGACCTTCTGAACACCATCCCCGCCTCCATTTCGATGCCCAGGAAGATGTCGCTGGCATGTCGGGAAATGTCTGAGAGTTGCTGGATTAAGCTGGTCAGCGTGTGACAGCCGACCTCATCCAGAGACGAGTATAAAACAGGTCTTCGGAGTTTGCGTCTCGCGCTTCCTTCCCTCGGTTTCCAGCCGTCCCTCGCCGATAACCGACTCACGCGGCGCGGCTCAATAGTCCTCTGATGAAAGGGCATATTTAAATCATACCAATAACCTCAGCGGGGACCGAAAACTGCACATAAAAAAAATAAACCCGCTTCAAAACAAAGTAATGCAGTATAAAACTACATTACAGGAAAAAGTAATATTCCCAAGGCTATGGAATCCCTCAATCCCGCCATATTTATTGTTTTCGAAGCATGGCACTTTGTCCTGCTGCTGTACACCGGAGACGTTGCCTCTCAAAGTCTATTCAAATTCAACCAGACACAGAGCAAGCTGAAGGAGAAAAAAAAAAACACAGCAAGGGAAAAAGTCGGGAAAGAAGTCTGTGCCAAAACCCGGAGAATACTACAACCACCTGTAGGAACTGGAGAGGACTCAGTTTACCTGCCCTCCTTCTGAGTCAGCGGCTTCACGGAAAAGCTGGAGCGGATTTTCTCAACAACGGAGCACGGAGGGAGAGCAGCGAGGGAAGGATGGGCAAAATATGGGTTTAACTGGAACCCACTAGGAAAGCACAATGTTGGTGTTGAAATGCAACTATGACCATTTTTTAAAAACTTATGTAATATCTGTTTCTGTTTATTCATGGCAGGCTACATCAATCTACCAATTTTCATACGCATCATATTTATGTTCTATTTGAATTTCCATATAAAAAGCCAGAGTAAAAAAAACATCATCATAGTAATAGAGTTATTATAACCAAGCCTCTGATTTACGTTTATTTTTGTATTTATATTTAACAATTTGTCCATTTACAAGTTCTGAACAAGACTTTACTATTTCCTTATCACAACTACTCCAGATTTGTTATTTCTTTATGACATTTACTGTTTTCTTGTGAAGCACTTTCAACTAGCAAATGATGAATGGTCCTACAGAAATAAACTTTCCTTTTTCAAAACAAGCATGTGCCTTTAAGTTCCTGCTTAGTTTCTTTGTACAGTGTTATAATGAGTTGTTCCAAACAGAAGCATTTTAATGGATCCAGTTTTAATGAATGCTTTGTTTGTCATTGTTATCTAAGTCATTTATAATTCATGGGTTTCTGTTGTAGCATGTAAGTTGGATTTCCCCACATTTGTGCACTGCAGACTATGTTTGGAATTGATCAAGGATGGACATAGCATGCTTCATTTACTTATGTTTAAATTGTCTTTTGTTTTATATTGCATTACTGTTTTCTTTTACATGGTCTATCTCACCATGGCTTTTAACACCATTGTAGTTTACTCTCAACAATAAAAAAATGGTATCATCTGCTTTTTCAATTTAAAAAAGAGAATTTGTAATAAAGGGATGGAGTACCTATGTAGTTCAGGATGTGACACTTGGTTGTATTGCATGAATTTATAAATCAGCGGACAGTACTGGAGCAAAAAAAGAAAACTAATGGGGCTTATGCACTATTATGCTGAGGTTGAAATTGAAATCAGAACACACTGAAACAGACTGAGTTGAGGCTGCCTCCACAATAACACTTGAGCTGTTTTCTCATAGCTATGACAATAAACCCTGGGAAAATGATTTGAACATTTCTCTATAATGCATCCCGACTCTGCTTTGTCCACCTTTTTTTTTCTTTTCAAATAAAACACTTAAAAGGAGACGGGTATTTTTTTTTTTAATGGTTGCACGAGGAGCAATCGTTTACTCCTCCTGGGCATTCAATTCAACTTTTCTGTGAAAATAATATAAGAAGCAACAAATTCAGTAGACCTATGTGATAGCAGTTGCGCCCCCTGGTGTCTGTAAGGGAACATAGCATTTTTGTCGAACTGTCTGCATGTGACCCAGGCAACTATTTTGTCATTACTCAGCAAACTGGAAACTCCTTCCTTCTTTCCTCCCTTCCTTCCCAACAAGAATGTACAAAGTGGCAATAGCTTACCAACTCATTCACTAGTAGTGAATACAATGATACACCCACTGTTAAGAGTGTTTTGAATGTGTGACACCCAATGTGATTCATTTAGAAAAACAGCAAAGATAAGGTTGATCATCTTGCTAAGCATTATTAAGATCTGTGCTTGCCCTTCAACCCAAAGAAAATGGGTTTGATAGAAAAACAGAATGGAAATGACACCACTGGTGGGAAAAGGAACCACCAGTCTGATTCTATTTACTCGCTGCAAGGTTGTTACTTGTGTCCTTGCATTCCCATCATTGTTTCCGTTGTTTGGTTTAACATATGTATGTTCTGGAACTGAAGTTTGTTGTTTTCTCACCTGGGAACTGTTTTGAAAATAATGGCAAATATGTCCTTGTTATTGGACAGGAGGTGCAGCTGTGAGATTAGAAAAGTATTCATAGTTTAGTAAACGGGGTTCTGACCCATTTTATTGGAAGAGCCTGGAATTACTGGAATCCTGTAATTTCCAAGTCTGCGTAATTCAGGAAAAGAGAAAATATAATTTTAATTTTTTATTTCCCGTCCCATTATCTCAATATAGTGGCCTTCTTCCTCCATTATTCTTCCCTTAAGTCTTCTTCAGTATGTTGTTCCTTCTTTTCTTTATTGCTAGTGTACTTAATTTCTTCCTTCTCAATTTTTTCCTCCCACACTTTTGTCTTTTTATCAATCTTTTCTTTCCCTCATGTCCATCCTTGTTTTGAATCCTTCCTTCCCAGACTGGTTATTTGTTCACCCTTGTCTTTTATTCCTTGCTTCTTCCATTTCTTTATACCGAAGGAAAAAATATATTGTGTATTTTTGCCTTCTTTCACCCTGTCCCTGTATGTTTTTTCCCCTCTCTTTACTCATTTAAGGACTGACTCAAAATTTGAGGCTGGAAAAAGTGGCAATTTTTGCATTCTTTCTTTGAACCCTGAAGCAAAATTAGACAATTGGAATTTTTATTACACAATTTTGTGAGGGTAAACAAAAAAACAAAAAACATTTATATTTTGCATACGGAATAGCAATAAAAATCCTTAAATTTCAACAGAAAAAACAGATCTAAAACCACACTTCAGTTAAATGTGTGTACATGTAAAAATAAGCAAAGACAAGGGTCAGAAGATGAAGTTTAATCAAGATTAAATATATGCCCAAAATGATTTTGCAACTTATGAATTCAAAAAACAAAACATAAAACTTTAAAGTAAAGAAGATGAGCTTCTCTGTCATACCAATAGTCTTATACCTTTGTCCTTTTAACAACTCATGGGGCAAAATGAAATTCTCATTCATCTTATAATACAGTGCATTGATTTCCAAAACCATCGCCTTCCTCCAAGTCTAAAACCCCCCATACATAAACCCATTCATTGAAATATTTACAGACAATGCTTGACCACCTAAAACCAAACTGGTTAGAAATAAGAAACTTAACAGAAACACATCTGTAGGTACAGGAATGGCGTTGACTGAGCCATATGTAGTGACAATTAGATCCACAAATCACTAACTGCATTAGAGCCAAACGTATTAAATTACTGGAAACTCATGAACAGACCCTTATTTGCCTTTGGATAAACACACACTCAATGCACAGTGTGATAAAGCCAAAAAAGAAAGAACCCTTTTCCTTCAGCCATTTAACAAACACGAAGTTTAAACAAACGTTGAGAGCACAATTCATCCAGCAGACACAAAAACATGTGGATGCATAAATGGAGATGAATTTGAAGGCAGAACACAAGCCAACCATCTCACTTTTATTCCAAACACCAGAGATGAAGATCGGTGCAGATGTGAGGCAATCCACACCAGAAAGAGTAGGGAAGAAACAGCATTTGTGTAACACCGATTTCTGCGCAGATGTAACAGAGTGTCGTGACCTGAAGGAACATGGATTGTTGCTCGGGCTATAGATTACCTACAATGGAGTCAAACACAACTCTCTCGAGTAATATTGACACCATATCATTTAAAGTGATTTTTAAGGGATTTGTGTTTTAGTTTAGTCAGACGAGGGACCCATTGTGGAAAAGGAGAAAGGAAACAGCTGCCTGAAAATGAAAAACTGCATTTAGAAGTAACTGGATTTTAAAGTTTTTCTGCACCTTGTATTTAGATGAATTTGTTCACAAGCCGAAGAGGCTGACACTTCAGATGAACATACTGTTTTATCACTTGTCCTTCATAAATTAGGCCAGCAGTCTCCATTAAAGAAAATGTACTGCTGCTGCATTCTGCCTGTCATACAGAGTCAAGTCATGAAGATAAAAAAAAAAATGTACAAGAAGCAGTAATCTGAAAACTCCTCCGCCTTAGCTAAACAATCCTCCCTGGACTTTACTTAAGCTTAGTGACCATGGAACAGAACACATTATGGTTTCACAACAAAAACAATGACTATGTTTGTGTACACTGATGTTTTAATGTGGTGTTTAAGCAAACCAGAGGATCTCTGGAAAAGGCATAGTGTTATGAAGCACATTTCGCAGTATCACTGGAGTTCCAGAATCATCTGTGTTCTCAAAGGGGGCGGAAGGAGATACATGAACACCATTTCCAACAAACAGGAAAAGTCGGCTCACAGTGTCAGACATGCCGAGTTTCCACTCATTTTTATGGGCATCAGTCACACAAGGCCACACTGGGAAGTCCTGGGGCGGTGTGGTCAGCAGGAGGAGGAGGAGTCCAGAGTCCAGGGTGGCGGAGAGGGAAAGTGGTAAAACACAAGTTTAGAGGACACTCCTACAGCTTTGTGTATGCAAGTGCAGCAAGGTCAGTTAGTGAATTTACAACAGGAATGTACACTCTTTTTTCCCCCAAAAAAGGCTCAAACAAGATGTGTAGCATGGTTGGAACGTGGTTCAGGCCTGCACATACAGAATACATCAGTGAAATCTCCAGTTTAAGGGCTCCAGATGTGTGTCTCTCTGTCTCCCTCTGGTGGTGTTTTTCCTCCATAACGGTTCAATTAGTCCTTCGTACACAGATACAGCCTGCCTTTTACATACATCTCCACCTACACACACAAACTATGAACAAACACTCTCCCTGTGTCTTTAGTCAGGCTTATCTGGTGTAGTAGACTCTGTAGTAAACACTCTTGGAGCGCCAAAGGGAATAGGAGTTGTCAAACTTTAGCAGGTAGACTCCACGGCCGGGGTACTGGTGGCTGCCGGCGTACACTTCCTCGTGACAGTCCCGCCGGTAAACCGGCACAATCTCATCTACGTGAGGCTTCCCTGCCTCCTTCTTCGCCTTCTCCTCCTCAGTGGGAGGATCACCTGAGGACAAAAGGACAATGGGAAAGTTTAGACCGGAGAATTAAATAATAGAGAAATTACTGAATTGAGTCCAGTTAAAGGTATCAAGACTTTGCCGCTTAACATTATGTATTGTTGGTCTGTTCTTTCCAATTTTTTTCCCAATTTTTGGCAATACTCAGTGTTATTGAGTGCAGGAAGTTCAAGGCTTAACAAATGCAAACTAATTGAACGAGATCCCTTACCTTCATCATCCTCGTCTTCGTCGCTGGACTCCGACACGTGCACACTGACTGAAGCAGAGGCAGCGTCTGTCCACTCGAAGAACACCCCAAAGCCAATGTCATAATAGTCTGTGGCAAACTCCCAGAACAGATAAGATCCTTCCTCGTGCGTGGGGACGCGCACCGTCACAACCTCGCCACGCCCCACTGTGATCACACTGTCAGGATCCTGGCGGATCTTCTCCTTGAAGTCCTTGATCTGCGGTCGCGTCCACATCGATGGTGCAGCGATGACTGGTGGGGAGTCTGCTGTGATTGAGGGAGAAGAAGCAATTTGTGATATGTTGAAGGGATTTGCTAACAAACTAGGAGCCCAACCCTACATAAGGCCTGTGATACATCGATTAATCAAATTCTCTGGTTTTAAAGATTTAATTTGAGGAAATTCTGGATTTTTTTTCCATCAATGCAGTCCTTGGATTTCCATAGTTCAGAGTAATGATAACCCACCCAAAGAAAACTATCTTTATTCACAAGCATGTTTTATAGCTTCTATTTATTTCAACCTTTAATTCAGGTCAACTCACAGAGGGAATGATTGAAATAGGATATTTTCAGTCATTTGTAATTCCTTTTTAAGAACAAAAAGTAAGAAAATAATTATATACTCATCTGGGATTTTATTTTTAAGATACATCACCCAGCTCTATCTCTACCCTTAGGATAAATATTACATTCCCCACTAGTAACTTTTCCAGCTTATTGAAACTGAATGACCAACAGGCTGATAAATAATTTGTTCATAAAGTGCATGTGTGTGTGTGTGTGAATGATCAGCAGAAGTGGTGGGGTTTTGCTTACACAGCTATCGCTCTGACATTTTGTCCTCCACATTATCTCTTACTGGGATACCAGTTGTCCCGGTTTGTGTTTTGGAATAAAATCAATGCCTTGCACATTTCCTGGATGACTTCTTTTTCCTTTGTGACTAGGACTTGTGGCCAGAGGATACCTAAACATATCATGTATCACTTGGTCCAGCACTTATCCTCCCTGCCCTCAAGGTCACATAAGCAAGCACAAAGAGCCATTTCCTTCTGCCATTAGCTGCACTAAAAGGAAAATGTGGATCTTTCTTTATGAGTTCAAATCCTGCATGTGTGTTTTTTCCAACAAGAGGGGAAAAAAAACTACAGCCAACAAACCTAATAAAGGCCCATTCTCTGAGACCTCCTCTGCCGGCTCTGGCTCAGGCTCCCTGTCCATGCTCTCCGAATAAGAGTCCGACTGGCCTCCGTTGACCGTAGGAGCTTCCTCACTGGAAAGTGGTGAAGCAGCACATAACGTCCCAGCTGCTGAGGTGGAGGTCACATCGCCGCTGTTAAAGCTGTTAGCATCCAAGGAGCTGTGCATCAACGAATCATTCTGCTGCTGTTGCTTCTGTAAGGCCGCCTAAAACAAAAGAATGGCAAAAATTAACCCTCACGCAGAATACTCCACGCTGGACCTGGAAGATATTTTAAATATCCAAAATAAAATACAACAACCAAAACCAATAAAACAGAAATAGAAACTACAAACAACCAAAAACAATAAAATAAGGCATTATGAAGTCTTTGTGAGCAAAGAAACATCCCTCCTTTTTGTCCTTCAAAAAATATTGACTATCAGAAGGAAATTATCAAGCTTGTTTTAATTTCTCATGCGATTAAGTGCTGATTGTGGCACACCTGCAGATGACTATGCTTTGACGTAAAAATGTGCCGTTTTCGGCTACATCCATCTTCCCATAAACTCTGACTAGCTTTGCTGAGGAAAACGTCCAAACCACATGATCCCGCTGCCATGTTTGACCTTGGAAGTTGTGTGCTCAGGTTGGTGTTATTGCAAAAGTTGTCTGCATGAAAACAAATAAAATACATAGAGTTGCAGATTTTTTAAAAGATTTTTTTTTTTTTACAAGAGTTATAAAAACCCATGTTTTTCTTCTGCTTCTTTGTGTTGGTGTATCCCATAAAACTCCAATAAACTACAATAAGACCTGTGGTTGCATTGTGAAAAAGTTCAAAGGGCATGAATACTTTTCAAGGCCAGAGCAAGCTGCTGTCTCTCTTGTTGTTGTTGTTACCTGTTGCTGAGCCAGCTGGACCTGGTAGAGCTGCTGCATGTACTGCTGATAGTGCTGCTCCTGAAGCTGGCGGATAAGGCTCATCTGTTGCTCTGGGTTGTTGGGGTACTGCTGCGCCGCATACTGTTGGAACTGCACTGCTGTCTGGGCGTTCAGTGCCGCCATGATCTGTTGTCTGGTTGAAATAACAGAGGAAAGCTTTGAAAGTGAGGATAGGCAATAACAGGTTTGCCTGTAAATGTCTAATAATAGTGAAATCTAGAGGTCAGTTTTGCATTAGAACTCTATAAACACCTCACAGTGACACATACTTCTGCTGCTCGATCCGCAGCCTCTCTTCCTCTGCCTGTCTCCTCTCCTCTTCCTCTCTTCTCAACCTTTCCTCCTCCTCAAGCCTCCGTCTCTCCTCCTCCTGCCTTTGCCGCTCCCTCTCCTCCTCTTCTTGCCTCAGTCGCTCCTCCTCTTCTTTCCTAAACATGGGCAAAAACGGAGAATGTGGGCTCAAACATGCATGAATGAAAATCAAAAACAATTTTAGTCACAAAATTGGCACTTCAGGCACTTTTAGTTATTGTATTAATATAAAACCCTTAACTGAATTCTGCGTCATGCATGTAGATGAAACTTTGGCCAAATTAATACTTAGACACTGCAGCAAACTTGCATACTTTACCTTTTTCGCTCCTGCTCCTCCCTTTCAATCCTGTGCGATATGACGTAAGGAGCAAAGAGGTTACAGCACTTATTGAGAAGCTTCACAAACTCCACCATGGCCTCTTCTTTCTCCATATTACCTAGGGAGGCCCACTCCTTCCTGCACAAAAAGTAACATGGAAGATAAACAGCACAATTAAATCATGAACAAACAGCCATGATAATTACCTGCTAGTTAGAAACTTAAATAATCTAGTGCAGTACAGAAATTCATCAAACTCATAAAATGGTCTGATTGAATTTAGCTCTTAATAATAGGGGTCAGAAACTGATATTTGACCTAAACCACCCTCTCTGAGTCAATATGTTGAGTTTTCATAACAACACAAAAACTAATATAAAGTCTACATAATTCACATGAAAGTAAAGTCGTATTCTGCGGTTACCTTCGATCGTTTCCCAGGACGTCAAAGAAGCCAACTTCTGGGGATGCATCAGGATTATAAGGGCCCAGCAACACCTGTTTGTGAAGGGCTACAAGCCGAAGCTTCTCCTCATATGTAGGGTGGAAGGCCTTGCCATCTTTATCTGATCAGGAAAAAGTGGAAGAATTTAGTTAGCATATTCTTTAAGCTCAACTATGCTGAAAGAAAGCCTCTGGATATTGCAACAAACATGTGATACTTTGCAAAGAGGACAAGAGAAGAAACTGCAATTTCAAATCAATATGATCATCTATGCAGAAAATCAGTAACAATTACATGACCGAACCAGGAGGTCACTATGACAATCTGTATAAACTAAGCAGGGCTGCTTTGAGAAAAAAGGTGATCAGAAAGGCGATGCTTAGGACTTAATAAATATTACAACTACAATATATAGTTTTTTTTTTTGGTTTTTCTTTTTCTCGTGAAGAGTAGCACATGTAGACAGGAAGAAGCAGATTTATAATGGCACTGGCCAACTAAGGAGATCAAGAGGCAGATTTATGTACTGTGTGATATTTAAACAAGTAGAACTAACCCAAACTGACAAACTGGGGAGAAAATACAAAGCAGAGATTTTCTTTGTGCAGAGTGGCAACCAGGCCACTTAGCTGTTTGCACAGTCATCAGTAGTCTTCTGTGCTAAGAAAAACAACCCACATGGCCAGTGCTGGAGTTGCTCACGCTTTGAAGCATCTCTTATTTTTGCATGGGTTTAAAATATAAGTGAAGGACTTGGAATTAAAAGAGGCGGAAACATTTCAAGAGCATGCTATTCTGTAGAGTTAGCAGAGCCTTATAATTGGCAATAATGTTAGAGTGTAGTTGGGGAAAAAACAATCACAGTTATACTGTCCGACATTAATATAAATTCGGCTAAAAACAACAAGGCGTGCATCTGTCCTCATTTGTAACTCTTTGACTTCATTAAAATGCACCCATAAACGTTCTTTGGAGCTGCAGAAAAAAAAGACTGGGCGTGCTAAAAAGCCCCCAAACAAATCGCTGTAAGCTGCCACATTCATTTCAGAGTGACCAACTGCTTCAGACAACATGACAAGATCTACATCACTCCAACTGAATAACCTAAACCCCGAAAACACAGCGGGTTTACATCACACACAACAGCAGACCAAAACCTCAAGCGACTCGCTCTTGTTTTACGCCTCAACGGTCAGCTAGGACGTCGTTAGCTACTGATTAGCTAGAGAGCTAATAGGCGACTGACAGTTAGCAGCTAGTGGTAGCAAAATGCTAACCACAGTCAGGAGAAAACCGGGCTCACAATACATCACGCGCTTAAAAAAAAAAATTCCCGTATAACAGCCACAGAGCTGTTACATCTTAAGAATTTAACATACCTTTAAAAAATTTAAGGGCCAGTCCGTACAGCTCCAGTAAAGGAAAGCCCCATTTCCTCTCTATCGCAGATTTGCCTGACTCTCCATCGTCGCCCTCTTCGTCCGCCGGTGTATCTGGCCCAGGTTGAGTGGGAGCGAGATTCGGTTCTTCCACCTGGTTCTGCTCGCCCTCGGGGTCCGGGCTGAGGGTGAGGCCGTCGATGGAAACTTCGAGCCGGCTGGTCGTAGCGCTGTCGAGGTCGCCGCTCTGAACCTCTGTCGCCATCATTGTAGACTGTCAGCTGAAGCAGCCACGTACCTACTTCCGCTTAGACCTGACGGAAGATCCGGTTTTTTTTCTAACAAGTAAACAGTGACGAGGCTTTAACCCGAACGGCAGAACACATTCACATTGGATTATTTACACATTTACTTCGTTTTAAAGCAAACTAAAATAAAAAAC
Organism: Alfaro cultratus; assembly: GCA_903066825.1. NCBI lineage: Eukaryota > Metazoa > Chordata > Actinopteri > Cyprinodontiformes > Poeciliidae > Alfaro > Alfaro cultratus. Next base: position 124,458 of record CAEFZX010011328.1, read on the forward strand.
AGTAGGATCACAAGAAAAGTGAATGACTATTATAGTTTAATATACATTACTTAAAACCAATGGAATGTCTAACTATGGACATAGACCAGACAGAATACTCATTCCCTTATTCTGAAAACATTTTTTGTCCTTGATAGCTACTGGTCACACTGTCTTTCTTGCATCTGGTGTTCACTATCAGCCCACATTTGCACAATTTGATTTTTTGAAGCTTAATTTCAACCTTTTTTCCTTAGAGACAATGTACAACATTTTCTAAAGGAAAAATACTGTAGGAAAAAAAAAAGCATTCTAATTATCACCTGTAGTGCCAGTGCAGGTTGAGGTCAAGTATAATTTAATAAACTGAATTGATAAAACCAGTATAAAGTCTTTGGATTCTACACATTTCCAATAAATCATGACTCACATCTCATTAAAACCAGACAAACCATTCCAACTACAACCCTACACATGATAAGTAAGACCATTGCTTGATTTATATATCTTCACCATTGACATTAACCAATGGATAATTTGTACTGTACAGAGGCTTGCGGTGCATGAACCTACTATTCGGCCACCCCTAACCAGAGCTCATAAGCAGAAACGGTCGCAGTGGGCCCAGCCGTACATGAAGATTAATTTTCAAACAGACTTGTACACTGATAACTGCTGTGCAACCCTGGATGGTCCACTCCAGATGGACGCAGTAGTGGGTTGGTGGTGGATGGCCACCACATCCCAACACGGCTGTGACATCAACAAGGAGGTGGTGGAGTCATTTTTTGGGCCAAAATCATGGGAAGATAATCATTGGTCGGCCCCTTCAGAGTCCCTGAATGTGTGAAAATGACCTCAGCAAAGTATATGGACTTTCTGACTGATCACTTTCTTTCATAGTTCAAAAAGAAGAGTCGTACCTTCTGTAGCAAAATCATCTTCATGCATGAAGATGATGCTCATGCTGGTCTGTTAAGATGTTTTTGATTGAAATAGCTTTTGATTTTAGTCCATGACCACTTAATGCTGCACATTCAGAGAATGACCTTTGCAGTTCTTTATAATCCATAAAATGTTTAGAAAATCTGTTGTGCATAATAATTTGGAACAGTGCATTTTGAGTTTTTATTTTGGAAAAATAAATACTGTTCTCATTGGGAGCTTTGTTCAGTAAAATTTTATTTATACTGTAATAGTTCATGACTTGAAAATTATACTGACCATGATTTGCATTGACCATTTAAGAAAATCTGAGAAAATATCACGTGCATAATAATTTATGAATAAACTTTAGCAACTAAAATTTAAGTTGCAATGTCATGTGTAAAGTTCAAATACCAAAGGACTTCATCTGATTCAACTAAACAAATAAAGAAAGATGCATCCAGTCCCTCAAAACCAAAATTTTTTTGTTTTTTTTAAAGCTAAGACATTTTCAAAAACTTTGGAGTAGATAAATGGGCTACCGCAAGAATCTGACCATGCTTGCAGTAAAACTAAAATACCTCTTAAATACACAAAAACCACACTGAAAGGAAATGCCCATAAGAGAGTTGACATTTTCACATATCTCTGCAAACCTTTGAGGTTGATCTACCAGCCTGCCTATAGAACAAATGCATGTGGGCCAGATCAAACTGTTAGTTTGCCAAGTCTTTGGAAGGTGTGAACATGTTTTTGGATCCTGAGGCAGCTGCTGACTGGAAATGGCCATTAATCCCTATGCATCTCTGGTGTCTGAAGTGCAGTTCTGACTGTACACAAACACTGATTCCTTTTAACAGTTTTGTTTCATTTCTGTAGCCTAAAGCTTAATGATCACCCAAATTAAAATGAATCAAGACAAAACTGTGTGTATTAATATTTGTAAAATTGTAAGCTTTCTTAGCTGTTTGTATTTGCAGAATTGCTTCTAGGAAGCATATTGCTCTCTGAGAACTTGTCACTGCCAGTCACAAGGGAGCTGGAAGTTTAACACCCTGATTTTGCATAGCAATATGGTCTGTGTTCACAGGCAATACCCAATTAGGGTTCTCAGACAGAGCGACCGATAGAGCTGCGAACATCCTAAGTGACAAGAGCATCTTACCTGAACAAAGGTGAAGGTGTAAAAGCGCTGAGATCAATAAGCACTAATGTTGATGGGAAATTACACAGCAGCTCTCAGGTACTGTAAACTCACGAAGCCAGCAAGTTCACTACTATACACAGGCTGGGTGACTTACATTCTCAGATTTTTTTTTCTTCCAAAATAGGACGACAAAAAATTGGATGACTTTCATATAACTATATTGCCAAACATGGAGCCTTTTTCCTGTGGTTTACCACAGCATGAGATTAACCCTCTAAATCTTGTGAGTCATCCAGAGTCTGGATTTTATTTAGTGATTTTGTTTGGCAATGTTAAAGTCAACCCACACCCAGAGAAGTTTCATAAATGGTAAAACACACATTTTTCAAAGGACATTTACATAAAAGCCGCCAAACTGATGATAAAGTGCACTGTTAAGTTGTTAACCGAATAAAAGCTAATTCTTACTAATCTTGTCAAACAAAAGGGGACAAATTATCCTGTCTGCGATCTTAGCTGGGCTATTGACTTGATCCCTCTCCTATACTGATGAATCTACTAATAACAACTGGCCACTCCTTTGGGCTTCTTTTGAACTGTATATTCCAGTTAACATTGTCCCATTTAGGAAGACAGTGAAGTATAATTTTAGGACAACATTATCTTTAAAATAAATAAATAAATAAATAAATAAATAAATAAATAAATAAATAAATAAATAAACTTGTTTATGGATAGATGGATTCATTAATTTACTACACATTGTGTAATTGTGTAAAAGAAAAAGAATTTTAAAAATAAATAAAAGTCTGAAGAGTGTATCATGAATTTGCATCCATACCATTTGAGGCAAAGCTGTCTGCAACCTTATAGCTGCAAGCCTTTGGGAAAATCTGGCAATTCTTCATGGCAAATCAGTCAGATTGAACAGAAAACATATATAAACAACAATTTTAGGCTTTACCAGAAATTTTACATTGGATTTAAGTCTAGACTTTGAGTGGGCCTTCTAACTCATGAATAAGAAATGTAGCCCTTTCGGTATGGGTTGTTGTTCACTCTGTCAACTTTGACCATGTTGAAGAAATGAAGTCCCACACAATGATGCACCACCATGCTTCACCGGGGGCAATGGTGTGTCCGAGGGAAAGTACAGTGTTCTTTGCCACACATTGCATTTTGCATATCAAGCAAAAAGTTCAATATTAATCTCATCTGATCAGAGCATTTAAGTAGGTTTGCTGTTTTTCCTCTGACTCATTGCAAATTATATACAGGACACAAGACTTTCATTAAAAAATTGGCCTTTTTCTTTTCACTTTTTCATGAAGGTCAGATTTATTAAGTGCACAATAAACATGTTCCTTTGATAGATTTTCAACCTGAGCTGCAAGACCTCGGTTTCTCCAAAGTTACAATGGAAATCTTCAACGCTTTTCTGATTCACTCTCTTTGTCTGTCCTGTAAGCAGAGGTGGGTAGAGTACCCCAAAATTGTATGGAAGCAAGCACTACTTCAGCTTTTTTTTTATTTTTTACTCAAATAAAAGTAAAAAGTAGTCGTCAAAGAAATTACTCAAGGAGGTAAAAAAGTATTTGGTAAAGTCTATTCAAGTACCTAGTAACGGATCAAATTATGAATCATTTAACATTTAAAAATAACATCAGACAGACTGAAATCTAAAGTTAAGGGGAAATTTTGGTATGTTAAGGACCAAATTGATAATTAGTTACAAATAAAATAATTAAATCAGGTACTTTTTTTCCCCCCCCCCAAATCAGTTTCTTTCAATATAAAACTTATGAAACTTACAAAAACTGTGGGTGTATGTCTGTGCATGGTGAATTTTTGGTTAAAACATGTTTTTCATTCAGTAGGTAGAGAATCCAAAAATACTTCATAACAAAATTACTCAAATAAAAGTAAAAAGTACAGTGTCATACAAATACTGCTAAAGGTAATTTTTTCCCCAAAAAAAGTTACTCAAGTCAATGTAACTGAGTAAATGTAACTGGTTATTACTAAACTCTACCTGTCGATTTAGATGAAAGGCAATTTCTATATGCTACGACTTCCTTCCGTTTTATGCTAATGAGGTGACCACACTTTTCAGGCTTTTATGTTTAAAAAGCCGAAAAATATGTCTATCAAAGAAAATCCCAATAAATCTTTGAAGTTTAATTATAACATTACTAATCGAGGAAAGGCTTAAGGGGTTAGGGTTAATATTATAACTCAAACTTTAAGTTAAATGATCATTTCTCATTGTTTTACTTGACATTAGCGAATTCAGTACCAAGCCATGGGATTCTGTCCTTCTCCTATCGCACGGAGAGCCCTTTGAACTTGTGCCCTGTTGGGAATATTTCCGTCCAGTTTCCGACTGTCTCCCTTTGAAGACTACCGGTCCATTAGTGCGGCTTCACCCATTTCAGAAGCGGATAAATATTTTCTCTATCAATGTGTATTGAAGCCCCCAGCTTCCATTATCCCCCGCCTTTATATAGGCCCGCGGCCGCTCCACCGCTCCGGGTGTGATGGTTTACACCTCCGCGGGCCCGCAGACGTCTGAAGTCGCTGCTCGGTCGCTCCAGTGCCAGTCGGCCCCGATGGCCGACCCATTCACACGTCCAGACAGCAACCACCTTTGATCGCGGAGGGATATATTAACTCGAGCAAACTCGACGGATTCAATCTCAGTTGGACTTTAAAGGTAGGACGCGGAGGATCATGTCTGCGGTTCATGGGAAGATGCGCGTCGGGGATCTGAGTCACTTCCAGATGCATCAAGAGGGGCCCCTGCAATTGAACAGCGCGGTATCGTCAGGTCAGTTTCTTTAGGATTTAAGCTTTCTGTAAAAATAGATAGTTTCAGCAAGTATATGCACCTACACTCTAGCTGATTCTTCGTGTCATTTTACGTATTTCCCCAAACTTCTTCTAGACTATGGCGCCTCAGACGTTACAAACTTCTTTACCTCAACAAACCCCGGTGCGAGAGAGGAGAAGTGCGTTGCTATGCTGACCCACAGAAGAAAGAGGACCAATTTCACCCAGCAGCAAATAGAAATTCTGGAGAAAGTTTACTCTGACACCAAATACCCAGATATCTACTTGAGAGAGAGACTGGAGGCTCTGACTGGGCTGCCGGAGTCCAGGATTCAGGTAATGTGCTTTAGGTTGACAGATTCAACTCAAGAGAATCAGTTTTTATTGATTACTTGTGACAAATATTAACCACTCTTTTTTTTATTTTCTTGCCTCAGGTGTGGTTTCAGAACAGAAGGGCCAAGTCTCGTCGCCAAGTTGGCTCCACAAAAGCATCTAGCGCACCACCAGGAGGCCCCTTTGGGCAACTTCAAAGCAGAATGTGTCCAGAGAAAGGTAACTATTAAATAAAGTCAGTAGTAAGCCCCCCTATTTGATCAGGGATCTTTTCTTACTTGGCTTCTTCCTTTCTTTTCCAGTCTACGATAACCATGATACTGAGGTACACAGGTCAGGAGATCTAGAGGATGGTTGGACCGGTGTTCAGCTCAAATCCAGCAGCTACGACCGCGAGCTACCTTCCTGCATCTACGACAAGGGAACCAGAGCCCCAGCAGAGCAGATACAGATTAAGCCTGCCGGGGCTGTCCCAAGCTGCTGCATCCCTCTTTATCCCAAAGAATTGGAGCACCATCCAAGAACCAAAACCAGCATGTCTGGCAACCAGGGCCCACAAATTCTGGTGGAGTATGACAATTTCCCACCAAATAAAACGATTGGACCAGAGATGAAAGTTGTGATTCCTCCCCTACCGACCCAAGAAAGCTTCAGCAGGTCATCCCCGCAGGATAAGGAAGGTCAAATGCGGTATCCACAACCGAAGTCCACAGAAAGGTTCAACCAGTTTTCTCCAGTCTTCAGTGTAGAGGCACAGGACATCAGTGACTCTGATTCTGACTGGGAAAGTGATGCCATGGCTGGCTTTCATGGCTTTATGTGATGTGTACAAAGAGTCAATGTTAATGATAATAATATTTTTATTTATTATAAAGCTGTAATAAGACTGAGTGTTAAAAACAAACTAAGAAATCTCTTTATATGTGTTAACTTGAATCTATTTTTGAATAAATTCAACAACAATAAGCAGTTGAAATCGCATGTTTAATATAAAAAGAGGAAAACATTTATATACAATTGCCCTGAGGCACTCTCATATACATCTGTACAAAACAAACAGGAAGGAAGTGTTGACTTGAGATCTTAAGGGTTAAGTCAATAATGCAGGCTTCATTTGTGGGGGGGGGAAGGGAGTTGCAGCAGCAGCCATGCCTGAGGTGGAAATGCTAAGATCTTAGAGTAAAAGGCATCGAAACCCAACATTTCTCCTTTATAAAAATACCAAAATCTCTTTTCAGTGCACACAAAAATTACAAAAGCCATTTCTGAACATACAGCAGAAATGTTGACAATAGTCCTAATAATCATACAATATACAATTATATACAATCAGTTTTATAAAACATTCTTCAGCTTCCCCTGTGCTTGCCAGCGGCGGAGCAACAGAACAAAACACTTACAGGGGGAAACATCAGGGACAGGAAATATTTCTTCACAACCATACACATCTATGCAAAAATAAATAAATACAGACTATAAAACTGTTAGAATCAATGTTTGGCACATGGAAACCAATAAATAACACCTAAGAGCTTGGAGATCTCAACTGTGGCAGGTAAAGGTAAAGATTAGTGATGACAGGAGACTGTTCAGGCTTGAATTGATTGGTTGCACAAACATTTTTATACAATAAAATGGATGGGTAAAATACATGACATCTTCCCTCTGTTTAGAAAACCCCAGGAATCTGAGTCAAACTTCGCCCAAACTTGGGCTTGCACAACGGTGAGCCACAGTGTCAACACGGCCCAATGTTTGTCGCCTTAACAGCTCCGTTTCAGGAGACGGCAATAGTAAGCCTCATTTCAGTGTGTGCATGCACCTGTGTGCGTGTGTGTGTGTGCGTGGTTATGTGTGTGTTAGGGAGGATGCAGAGACTCAGACCGCATTGGTGTTGTTGGCAGCGAATGCGTGCAGATTGCCCAGCTGACTAAGACCACTCTGGATGTGTGCCACGTGGATTTCAACGTTATTCTGAAAGCAACTGGAAAAAGAAGATTAAAAAGTCATTAAAAATAAACAAGCAATGCCTCCTGAAAGTTTTCATACCCAATTTTTTTTTTCAAATTGTCCCTTTAAAATACAGTGTGATTTGTGGTTGTAAACAGTTTTTATGTGAGAGATCAACACCAATTAGTAGCATAATTGAAGTTGTAACAAAGATCTTAAACATTTGGCATGCATTATTTTCTACCAAGTTTGTACATCTGGACACAGAATTCTATAGCCCATTTTTTGTAAAAGAGCTCAGTGTGAGCCCGATCAAACATACAAGTAATGCAATAAGATTATTAATTGTATTTAGGTCTGATCTTTGACTGGAATCTTCTAACATATGATTATGTTGTGATCTAAAACTGGTGTCCAAACCTTTAGCTGAAAATGCTGCCAGGCCAAAAATATCAAACTAACTGAACTATTTTACTTAAAAAACAAACAAATAAATAAATTATTTTAGTTTTCAATATATGTCACTTGCTTGCTTGTAGACTAAACATACAACATTTATCCATCCATCCATTTTCTTTACACCCTTGTCCCTAGTGGGGTCAGGAGGTGCTGGTGGTTGCCAGTCTGTCGCAGGGCAACACCGAGACAAACAGGACAAACAACCACACACACACTCACTCACACCTAGGGACAATTTAGAAAGACCAATTAACCTGACAGTCATGTTTTTGGACTGTGAGAGGAAGCCGGAGTACCCGTAGAGAACCCACACATGCACAGTGAGAACATGCAAACTCAGTGCAGAAAGACCCCAGGCTGGGAATCGAACCCAGAACCATCTTGCTGCAAGGCAACAGTGCTACCAACTGCGCCACTGTGCAGCCCCATACAACATTTAATTGTAAACAAAAACAACAGCATCCCCATAGGATGATGGTACCTCAACCGTGTTTCACTATGGCCTAATATCTTTAAGGGTTGCGTGGAGTCTAAACTAAACTCCAAATAGAATTCCTTATAATTTGTAATTGCAATTTTTTATTCACCTGGAGCATGACTACAAAAAAGCAGAAGGAACTATTTGTAGGTGGTTTACCTGAGGTTGGATGAATCAATTGATGCTTTGATGTCATTCAGGGAGTCTGTTAGAGATTTAAACTCAAATGAATTCAGATCTCCTCCGTCTGCAAGACACTAAAACAAAAACAGGACACCATGTAAGGATTTGCCACACATGAGCATAACCAGTCTAATTCTGTCATGTGTTGCTGTGAGCGGCAAAATGTCTCTCTATTTTCCAACCTTTATCTGTAGCAGCAACGCAGTGAGGCGGGAGACGAGCTGTGTGAGGCTGGAGTTTGTCACGCTCGGCTGGCCATCCCGCTGTGTGTTGCTCAGCTGCACCATCTGCTGGGCCTCTTCTTCGCAACGCAGCCGCAGATCTGTGGGATGGTCAGCTGGAACCATGCCCTGGTCTGGAGAGAGCTGAAAACATAAACAACTCTATGTAGCAAAGCCTCTTGTCCTCCACTTTTTATTACCTATATGGTTACAGATAAACAGTGGTACAGACAGTGGGATTCAAAATAAATCTCAGTGATCTCAGCCTGGTTGGATTTAAGCATTCATTTTGACTTACTTCACAACAGAACTGCTGAACTTCATGCAGCACCTTGTTCAGATCTTTATTGAGCTGCTCCAGCTCGAGCACAGTGGTGGCATATCGCTTCTGGAAGTCCAGGTCGATTGGCATCGAGTATGACTTCTGAACACAGGAAGCCAGCATGCAATAAGGTTAAGCGCTTCATCTGCATCTTCTAAGAATTTACTTTTAGTCATATTAGTTAATGACTTTACCAGTTTCTCTGCCTCCGTGTTCATTTCTTTTAAGTGCTTTATGTGCTCTTTCTTGATCATGAGGATTTTAGATAGCCTCGTCTGAAAAGCAGAAAAATGTGTTTAAAGTGGTGCTAATTTTTTATTTTACAAACCTTTTGACAGGAAATACTTACAACTTGGACCAGGAATTTTACAGGAAATCCTCCCAGTGTTTCTCCCTCTGTGCTGGGCAGCTTGCTCCTCCATGGTGAAGCATTCATAAGAGGATCATTGTCCTGGTTTTAAAAGGAAGAAATTAAAATGTATGTTGATAACCAGTTTAGACAATAAGAAAAGACAATTACACCGAATGACAAAAGTACAACAAAATGTAAAATTATTGTGCTGTAAAATGACCATCCAGTGTTTGCTTCAATCCACGAGGGTTGTTGGAAGTTGTGATTGTGTTAGATCACCTTCCTGATTGAAGTGAGTTTTCTTAGCCCAATATTAGTTCCTACTGCTGCTATCCATTACATCCAACTAAGCATACACTACTTTGCTAAGAAATGTATTAAACTGACAAAGTCAGACACGGGAATGCAACTGCAGATGAAGCTAGTTTTACAAAATACATACTCAGAGTAAGAATTCATGGTAAGCCTTTCTGACTCTTGAAAGTTGATCATCTCTTGAATTCTCAATAGAATACATTGAATTTTGTAACATTACAAAATTGAAAAAGGTTCAGGAGGCACTGCCTACTGGGGAGAACCAGACCAAACCAAGAACTGTCATTGGATGTAGGTTTACCATTTGAACAGGAGTGGTAACAGGTGGGTAGGGCGCTCGAGGAGGAGTCATGAGGTTCTGTATGTAGCGTGCTGACCGGTGCTTCTGTGCGAAGGCAGAGATGGGCATAGTCTCATTGGGCTCATTGCTCTGAAAAACAGAAACATTGCTAAATTAAAAAAATATATATATCCACCATTTCCTACGCTTATGTGTTTGTTAGAGCAATTGCCTACTGTGGTGTTATTTCATCAGCAACAGAAGAAGGTAAACACTTTACCAGGACTTCGTAATCAGGCACAGTGTGAGTTCCCAGGCCGCTGCGGTCGAAGGTGACACGGTAAGTTGCAGCGCTGGTGTCAACAGCATCAATCTGCCCCGTGAAAAGCCCGTCATGAACACCTCGAAGCCGAGCTGAAGGACAAAAAATACAAAAACATTATTTGATTGTAATCATGTGACTCAAGTTAAAGCACATAACATTTTCATTCCAATGATCTTACCTGTGACTTTAGTTCCTATGATGAGTGGTAAAGGGATTTCATCGGGAAGGTCTTTGCAAGTCGACACGTCTGACAACTTCCTCTGCTGCAGAAGACGCATCTTCTGACGCTTTTGTCTCAGGGCCGTTCGCTCTTCAGCAAAGAAGGCTGACGAACACCTAGGTGGATCATTAGAGTCCAGCAATGAGATGCCAATTCTTTTCCACTGTGGAGTTCAGAGTTGCTCATCGAAAAACTAATGAAAATGAGCTAATTTATCTTTTATTGTAAAACTCAAAGCGCACCGTCTTGGTTTCCCCATCAGCCTCCTGATTGTTCCCCACTCGACTCGAGTCAGTTTTCTTGTTTTTAGGTTGGGAAAAGATTCCTTGAGGCACAAGCAAAATTCATTGTCACCTTCAAAAAGAGGCCTGGAAAAATAAAAGAACATAGTTTAATGAAGGAAATAAGTGAAAACATAATTATTAATTTTATTTTTAGCTAAAGATATTTATAGGTTATAAATATAAGTACACAGTCATATTTAGTTAATAAGAATACAAGTTCCGATGAGGCTCGCTTGTCAGATTAAAAGTAGCATTGAAAAGTTCAAGTGGGTATTAAATATACTTTTCATCCACATTTTTGTATTAAAAATATGATTAGTCTGACATAATATTCTAATCTTGAAACATAAATGTCAGTTTAGACATTCATGTGGACACAGTTCATTTTTCTGCATGAACTGTGTCTAAAATGACAAGCAGAACTCATTTTTCCTGATTTATGTGTCCTAAATCTATAAGTATTAATTACTATGGGGAAAAGTGAGAATTTACCTGTCAATATTGGAATAAAACCATTCATAGATGCACCATTTGTGAGCTTTGGGTAGCTTAAGAAGGTTTCTCAACCTCAACCCAATTTTTTGTGATGCCTTCTTATCTGGTGTTACGATGTTAGAAAACTTCTGCAAGACAAGTAAAATAGTCATTTAAGTAAATATACAAACACAATAAGTGAACATTCCGTTTAATGGACTCATCACAAGGCTTTTTTTTTTTGCAAGAAAACTTAAAGAGCCAAATCTCACAGATTCTATCTAATTATTTTTTATTATCTAATATTTTTTAAGGGCAAGCTTTATACAAATGTTTTGGCAGAAGACTAGAAACGGATGTGGAAAAATAAGGCATTAAGTCAGAATTTTTATGAAAGAACAAACAAAGCTGAGCTGAGGCAATTCCTATGTAACGATGTATGAATTTTAGCCTTGTGAATAATTTTCTTTTAGTCTGCTGAATATTTCATGAAGTGTCTTTGAATATACACACACAGCTCTGCTCTGATGTCGTCCCATATACAGTATATATATTCAAGGCTACAGAAACAACGCTGCAATTGTCAGTCACCCAATATCCACACTTGAGGCACCATTCCAGAAATTCAACCAGAATGGGAAAGTACACGTCACTTCTCCTTTGTAATTATGACATGTTAGTAGTTTTTCACCTGTGGTGTAGTGGTGACCCTCTGGCTCCTACGAGGAGATCTGGAAGAGATTCGCTGCTGGGGCGGTTCATCTTCATCCCGAAACAAACGGCTTCTCTTAGAACTCCGCGTGGGCTGAGGAAACAAACGTAGGGTTTCTAAACAGACTTAATATCGCTCAAAGAAAACAATTATTAGACATTCTCTTTTCATCTCTTTATAAGAATTTATAAGCAGTACAAGATAAAACACCTGTCATTTGATGAGATAAAAGTAAACTAAACTAGGTCTTCATTTTTTCTTAAAGCAAACCTCCATTAAAAAACCCCCAATAAATATTGAGAGGAAATCCCTTAAATTTAATTTGATTTTCTTTTATACCAATGTGAGAAATTTGTCCCTCTGTTATTACATACCAAAACAAACTATTAAAATGTCTTTTAATATATGACAGCTAACTGGTACAATAACAACCCACATGATCTGGATCATTCCAGTCTTAACCCTTATTATGTTTCTTACCGTGTCCATTGTGATGGAAGAATGTCGTCCTCTGGTGTTATGAGCTCTTGTGAAGCTGTTCTTTTCATTTAATGTATTGGACAAACTGCCCTCTGTAAAGTAGTCAGTGGATTTGTTTAAAATAACATCACTACTAAAGACAGATGACAGGTTTGACGACAGGAAAAATTAATATGTTGTCTGAAACATGAGAAAAACTGAAGCTGACAGCACCTAGACAAAGAAAGTGACCACCGACCTTTTAGACTGACGAGCGCCTCGGCCGAGGAACCTGAGAAAAAGGAAAAAAATGTACTATGTCAGATAAAAACAAAATAGTATAGAAAGAAATGAAATTACGTTATAATTTGTTTTAGAATTTATACCCATGTGTTTTCTGTATTTTGACAATTTAATACGGTTATATCTCACAGTCTATTTTGTCCCCCAAAAAAGATGAATTAAATACTTCCAACCTAAACTATCACTGGCTGAAATGTGTACACTAGAGATGAAGTGGAACATTTTTAGGTGACTGGAATCGGATGTTTCACCCTTCATCCATACGTTAAAACAACAAGGTCCCATTTACAGGCAGACTTAATCAATCATTTTCACTATTAATGAAGTATAAAATTTAAGTCAAAGAAGCCCAAAAGATGCAAGACACAAAGTAAACATTATTTTCAACAGAAACACATCAGGTGTTCATTCAGGCTAATAAAACAGAAGTTCGGCCACAGAAGATAACAGGTAGAGGAAGTTAAATTACAGCAGTTTTAACCTTAATCAGAGTTCAGGATTTTTGTCATGTTACATGGTGGATTAGAAAATGTAGGTAGTCTTAGGGAATTCTTATTTTTCAGTTGCAGGTACTATATAACAGAGGCAATATTTAATTGGGGAACAGACAGAAAATGCTAACAATGATGAAAGTGAGGGTTTCAATTCAATAAGGCAGGCAATACATGTGCCCTATCTGCCAGTATGTGAACCTACCATTATTTGAGCATTTGTTTTTAAAAAAGCTGAGATGGTAACTTGTCATGCAAAGTCGATTTCCATGACTTCATCCTTGTAGTGAAACATATCTGCGCTCTTAAACACTACAGCAAATATATCTTATTCTTCAATATATTGCCAGTTGTATTTTATTAATGTTTTAATTAAAATCTTAAACTCCCCAAAAAGTCCTACATAAAATTGTGTGCTTAGTTTATAGGAATGTTAGATGATGGACGTAATTAGTTAATAATAATGCTTATTTTAATTATTTCTCCCAGTTTGAATTTGAACAGGTGCAATCTTAGAAACTGCACTGGGGTAAAAAGCAGAATTATTCATTCACAGACATTCATCAGTGTTTGAATATGTGTATGAATGGGTGGATAGCTGAACGTTTGGAGTTCTCAGAGCTGATAAAGAAAATGCAATTCATATTGTTCAAAAATATAAAAAATACAGCAATTCTGAACCATCTGTCCAATATTGGCCAGATCTATAGGAAATTCTAATGGAAATTCTGACCACGCTAACTACTAATATATTTTTACCAATTAGCATTATAAACTAACTAACAGCACTGTTTGAGAACTTGGATTGAACTAGAATGAATACAAATCACTTTGAATCTGTCTACATAAGTGGACTAAATTGACAATATGTGATGCATAAAGCACATGTGTAGCTGCTAAAATGAGTGAATGACCTAATCTAAAACATAAATGGAGTCCATTTTCCTCTCCAGTGTTAAAGGTGAACACATCTGCTGTTTACTTTGAAATGATCTTATCTTGTGACATAGTGCACACTGCATTTTCAGATTTCCAGAAAAAGTGTAAGCGAAACATTGCCTCTTAAAGTAACTGTCAGGATATCAGTGATACAGAGAGAGACTGCTCAGTAACTTTAGACTGCTTTTCAGAAATCAGTAAGTGTTTCATTTTTATTTTACCTATTTATAGCCCTTCAAGGCTAATCGGAATTAAGTAAATTGACTTGCAAACACAAAAGTATAACAACTGGAACTGATTCAAGCATTGTATCGTTTAACAACAAATGCTATTTCTGCTGACATCCACAATTTCTTGATTTTTTTAAAAAAAGGACAAAATTTAGTTTTTTATCCATCAATTTTCAAACGGAATTTAAATCTCTGAGAATATCCTAGTTAACCCTCCCGGCCCATTCCACCAAGCTCCCACGAACCATTGATCCAAGGCGGACCTTTTAACACCGACAGCATCCACACAGTTCCAGTAGAAATAGCTGACGAAGTCATTAAGGCCTTCACCCTAAGTTTGAGATGTCAAGTGTGGACTGTAACGCGAAAACATGCATTAAACCAGCTAACGTTGATACGTTATAAAGTTATTATAATAACTAATTATATTATCAACGATAGTTTCAGTTGTTGAAGAAAAAAACTTAAGAAGCCGATACGTAGCGTTTAACCAGGTAAAATTACCATAGCTAACGAGCCGTTGGGATAAAACTAAGCCACTGGCAGAAAGAGAACTAAAGAAACTATGCCCAAGTACACAAATTAATACCTTGTAGCTAACGTCGGTTTTGTAGTCCTTTTGTTATTGCTAACAGGGTCTTGGAGTTAGCATCGGTTAGCTCACAGCTAAGCTAATGGCATTTGTTTACTCGGTTGGGGTGAAGTAACTTGTTCAACTCTAACGTTAGCTCTGGCTAGCCTGCCGTGCTAACAAACGGTAGCTGACTACAACAAACCGGTGCATCTGGTTTAAAGCGGACTTCATGAAGTCAGACCACGGCATCATTATTTCTATTACATGAATGTGGTTTTGGCTTTTTATCCGCTCTTTATCTCATCACCAGAGCGCCGTAGCTTGTTTACGTTGTAAAACTGTTAAATTTGTGTTGTTACTCACTCTCGTCTAACAGCTGGTCCATCTCCGCCATCTTGAATTAGCCGCGCCGCTTTTTCAAAGACGTTGTCAAAATGCATTCTGGGTGGGAAATCTGTGTGGAGGGCGATTTGAGGAATAAACATTGTATAACTCTGCAAACTGGTGGCTGTAAAGTTGTTTTGTTTCATTAAATTATATCAGATATGAACTTTACATTACACATATCCACAAAGGGGATTGTAATTCTCACCGGAAACATTTGAAAAACTGTTGGGAATGATATCAAAACCAGATTCAGCAACCAGTCTTTGTTAGAGGTTTAGCACATTCTGAGACCTACGAGGGTATAATGCCTTAATAAGCACACTATAATGATCCTATGTTGAATTTTCCCAACTGTATAACTGAGAATAGCAAATATTTGTGAAATAACACATTCTCACACAAGTCATTTTTATTGAATGAGATTGTACAGGTAATTAAGTGCATCTCTTAATGTCAGATGGATTCCGCTCAGATCATATCTAATGAAGAATGGTTAACATTTTTCCACATTTTGCATTATTACAAGCACAAACTTTAATGTTATTGGGAAAACCAACTAATGCATAACTGTCCAGTGGGAGGAAAATCATGTTTTTCACATTTTCTCAAAAAACCCCCCAAAAAACCTGGAGTATTTGTGTTTACTTCTGTTGTATCTGATTCATTAGCAAATTGCCTCCATAGCTCAAATATACATAGTCCCCATGTGAAAAATTTAATTTTACAAAATATCTGTGAAAGAGAACGTTGATGAAAAATTATAGGCATCAGTAACCTTTACCATTCAAAGAGGTATTTGGAGCCTTGCTTCTTTAGAATTAATCAAATGTTGCTTTGCAAAACAACAGAAACTTCATCTAGTTTTGCAAGTTCCTGGCATTTTTTTTCGGTGGTTAACAAACCAGTCTTACTGGGGGGTTTTATGAGCTGCAAGCCATATATATATATATATATACATATATATATATATATATATATATATATAATAATTTGAACATGTCAAACTAAGAAAAACTAAAAGCAAACTAAGTAAAAAAAATCAGATAATGTAATGTATTTACAGACATTCTTTGCTTATATTAAGCCACAGAAATATTTTTAAAACTTTATTTTTATTATGTTTATATTTAAAAATACTGCTCAGTTCAACACCAAAGATAATCAGAGCAACTGCAGGTTGCAGATCCCACAAACCGCATCCAATGTGAAACATGAGAATAAAAACATTCTATGGGGATGAATTTGGAATGTTGGTCAGAACTCAAAGATGGTTCAAGCTAAATGTAGAGAAATGCAGGAAACAGAATGGTGCAAAAAACTTCAGACGGTTGAAGTTTGAAGTTCAACCGGACAGTCGGCGGTTGAACTTCCGGACAGTGTACGACAGTCGCTACACTGTCCAGTGTAGCGACAATCCATTACCTGAGCTGAGAGGTTTTGATCAAAGTATTTTCATTCTATAATCCTGTTCAGTTGCCCTCCATCCAATCTGATTTGAAATTAACCTCATTTATGAGGAATGGGCAGAAATTTAATTCTCCAGGTTTGTTTAAGAATCATACCGCAGAAGTCTTGCAGCTGTAACAACAGCAAAAGGTGGTTCTATGAAAAAAGTTACTTAAAAGGGGAGAAGGAAGATGTAGACCTTGCTTTTCCATGCATTCTTTCACTGCAGTTATATGCGAACTTGTGATAATCACAAAATTACAATCTAATTTGCGGTTTCAATATAGCAACACAAAAAAGGTTAAAGGAACATGAAGGGGTTGGCAAGGCACTTTAATAAGGTATGCAGGACAAACAAACCAGTTTGTGTGAGGTTATTATGCAAAACAGAAATTAAACTTAAATATCTGCATGTTGCATTGTTTCTGTTTTTGATGTGATGTAAAGCACTTTGAAATGCCTGCTGCTGAAAAATGTGCTATACAAATAAAACTTGATTGATTGATTGATTGATTGATATCTGGATATAATTACCACGTGGTTTAAAGTCGACCAAGTCATGGATCATCACATGATCTACGAGAACTTGTAGAAGAATAGAAATTGTTTTTGCGATCAGGAAAAGAAACTAAAGTGACAAATATTTTAGGATGCAACTTGTTTTATTGTTATGGAGGTAAGCAAGAAAAATGGAACCTTTAAAGGGGAAAACAACATGATAGAAAGAATAAACCAAGTATATACAGGTCAAACGTTAAAACTGTCAGTCTACAAAATGCAAGAGTCTAGTTCAGAAAAAAAACCTAACCACAGGTATGCATGTGTGTAGCGTGCATGAACACAGCTCAAAACGGCTTCTACACATGAAGTAGGTGTTATTTATTAAGTAGAGTTTAATGATCAGGATCAAATACAATGAGCTCCTGATGAACATGGTTTATCACTAGTTCTTTTCCTGCACCGCCATGTGTACTACACATGAACTAACTGTTGATGCTCAGCGCTGCAAGCTACAGAACCTGATGAAAATAAAAGTAAAATGACTTCACATGGATTAGGGCATAGGATAGCTTCACTCCTCTACATGCCATCTCCTGCAGAAAATGAAGCCAAGGCATATAGCTGCAACAGTGGTCTTTTGTTTCCTTGAAGGGTCCAGTCAAGATCCTTTTCACCACAGAGATGTCTGGTAGTTAAACCTGATCTTCAGGAGGTACTTCAAGTTTATCTGAGCCACGTCATATACAATGTACCTGGAGGAGCATTGGTTAAGGAAAACGAGATGGACAATACAGTCCAGTGCATTTTATCATATCTGATGTATTTGTCATGTTAAAAATAGAATATTGCATAAATTACGATATACAATTATTTTTGGCTTTTTCTATTTTTCTTTTAGTCCTGACCACAACCCCATTCACCCCTATGCTCATTCCCACACTCCGCCGTCTTTTGACTCCACCCAGTTTGCAGGAATTTTTCAAATTTAGCCATGTGAGGGTTTATTTTTTTCAGAGGGGGGTTAGTTGGACTTTAATGATGACATTGCTCTTTTTGTGTTCAGAAACTGAAAAAAAAAATCATAGTGAGAGCAGAAAGAAAACTGGAAAAACAAGAAAATTAAAGGGTTATTTCTCAAAATGATCTTTACATTCACAGGTAAAGAGATAAATAAAGGATACTCGTTGTACAGTAGACTTGTGTCATCAATGTTAGTATTGACTCCTTTTCCCAGAGGCACTTGCACCCCGTTCAGAGTGGCAGAAGCATTTGGATCAGGAGCGGTTCTACCCAAACCTGGAAATATAGAAAGAAAAAGTAATAAATAAATAAAAAACACACATGAAACAAAAAATGTAATCTCCAATACAAACTAAATATAGAACTATTATAATATTTACAGTACCCCCCCCCCCGCAAGAATTGACACACTTAGTAACAATGTACAAAAGGCCTAAACATAAACAAATATTCAAACAGAGCAGCACAACCTCTAAACATTTCTGAAAAGTCACATTTTTAATTTAAAAACATTGATTCAATGGAGGAGAAAATATCAATATATAATTGGTTTTAAGAAAACCACCAGTGACATAATTTGTGGAATGCCTAACAACTATAATAAAGCATAAGAGAAAATGATTTCCAGTCTGCTTTGAGAAGCATGCTCAAATCTAATTTCATTAACACAAAAAAATATGATATGACACAGTGGCCCATTTCCATTATCCACTCTTCCAAATGTATTTTTATTAGGGGTGCACAAAAAGTGCACGTCACATGATCAATCTAATGTTTGATGAAGCAATAGTGAAGGTTCTTACCTTTAACACTGTGTTTTCCCTTTGGTAATTTTGTAATGTGAGAGGCTTTCTTCAGTTCATGCCTGTGTTTGTGACACAAAGGATTGTGTTCATTTATACAATCACATCAGCTGTTTTTAAACTAAATATATACATCAAATCGCCACTCACATGTTGCCTAGAGAGACCTCTGCCAGCAGAATGAGTCCCACAGGGTCTGACTGAGAAGTGTGACAGTAGTTTGCACTCTTGGACACCATGTCAGCAAAGTACACACCTTTGCCGAACATGTAGCCAGTCTGAAACGTTCCAAGTGGAAAGTATTAGTATTTAAAAACAACAAAACACTGCGACAAAGAACACCTTCTTTGCGTATAGGACACTCACCACTGGGGCCTCTGGAGGTGCAATGCGGAGACCCTGAGACAGAATACCAGCGTAGTTTGTGGCGCGAGAGCCGTGCCACAGTA
The DNA here is from genome assembly GCA_903066825.1 of Alfaro cultratus. Classification (NCBI taxonomy): domain Eukaryota; kingdom Metazoa; phylum Chordata; class Actinopteri; order Cyprinodontiformes; family Poeciliidae; genus Alfaro; species Alfaro cultratus. The sequence goes on from CAEFZX010011328.1 coordinate 143,853, forward strand.
GCTGTCGATTGTGTAGCTCCTCGAATGGACGGTAGCGTTGGTGCTCTCCTTCTCGTGCAACTTTGAAGATCTTAAGAGGAGATAACATTGTGTACTTAAATTTATTACACTAAAAGTGGTCTACTTGAAGAAACCAAGCTATTTATGCGGATTTTATAAACAAACGTGTAATAGTGACGTACGTCTTGCACTTCCAGAGTGTAGGTGTTATGTGTAGCTGCGTGGGTGTTCTTAACGTATTGCATTATGATCTCAGCCTCCTGTGTGGTCTTGTCAACAACCTGTGGATTATCAAGCATGTTATGCACCTTTCTCAGACAACAGGAAATAAATAAGAAAATGTTTCTCCTCTTACCTCGATCTTAGTTTTGAGTTTCTCATAGTTGATGTCAATTGGATCGTGCTCATTGTCTTGAGCTCCTCCTCTCAGCAAGCTGTAGGCGACCTCGATGTCCAGCAGGTTGTCCAACATCTCAACTTTAGCCTGCAGAGTGTGAAATGAGCATTTGCTCCCGAATTCAGAACGGATTTTATCATAGAGATGTGAAGAGAAGAAGATAATTGTGAGTGGGACAAAAATATCACCTGGATGTAGTCCAGGTTGTTGAGGAGGGGAGGTTTCTTCATGCCGAAGTCATGAGGAATGAGGGTGTAGAAGCGATTGGAGAGATCCAGTATCTGTGCCTCAGGTACGCTGTCTGACACAGCCTATAATAACAATAACAATATAATAGTTTTATTATATTGGACAGTGCAGAGAGGTTGTAATGTTTGTCAGTCTGTAGTGTAGAGGGGCTCACTGCTGGCAGCAAATGACACAGGTTTAAGCTTGCATTTAGGTGGATAGTCTACAATGTAATCAAGACTACTTAAGGACGGGTGATATAACTATAATAAAATGCTGACAGCCTGCCAAAGCAGAGGGACTGTGGCACTGTCTACAAGATGGGGCCCTATGATTTCTGCATGGTGAAAAATTCAGAGATAGAACAAAACCCAAGTAAAAAGAGAACCTTTGAACAATTTGTTTATGACGACATGTTATCTAATGAATCTGCCTTTTCTTAGAAAAAAAAGAAGAAAAAACCCCTTTGCAATGTTTGCAATAACGTTTCGAATGAACCACCAGCGACAGACTATATTGGTCACTGCAGTTTTCTTTCATTGGCTGCACACGATGAACCGAAGCTGCGTGCTGTGACCTGAATGATCAGCAAGACGTATCAAAACAGGGAGGAAGAAAACTGCTCAATCATCAAAAAACCTATGTAAAATAAAGATGCTGTTTTATTAAAGACGTTTTGTAACCATCTGTGCTGAAGGGATGGCAAATTTAGTTGAAATATTTTAGAATATTAAGTTTATGTGAAGAGAATTTTAGGTTATTCACATTCATGATAAATATGAAACATGCTACAACTTTTTTTTCTACACAAAATATTCTAATATTTTGTGTAGAAAAATATTAAAATATTTTTCTACACATTTGAATACTGTCAAATCATTTCCATTATTCTTTTATTTTTTGCTATTTAACAGAGTAAGTTAGTTTTATACAAGGCAGATTTTGTGCTCGTCTGTTCTTTGCTCTAAAGCAGACTTCAGTAACAAAGTTGCACAACCTGACGAAAATCTGCTGAAAAATGTGGTTATAATTTCAATTAAAAAGAAAAAGTCTTGATATTCTTGCCATGTTACCCAGATATGGAAAGAATATTAGATATTTACTGTTTATAACCAACCTGCTGTACTTCAGTCAGAAGAGCGTAGGCACTCTGGATTTGTCTCTTACTCAGCTTGCCAAGCGGCATCTTCTGCAGATCAATCTGTAAACAGGACAAAAACAAAAAGACCTCACTAATTGTTAAACTAAAACAGCATCTTAAATTTGCAGTACAGACAAAAAATAAAAAAGCCTCAGCAATTAATATTTACTACTTAGAACAAAACTGCTGAGAAAAAGGACAAAGAAATCTAACATGTCACATTTTAAAAGAAGGATTACCTCAAACTCAACCATGGCCTTCTTCATGCTCTCTACATCAAAGATCATCTTGATCAGATCCTGAACTGGTTTGTCCAGCTTAGACTTAGTGCCAGCAGAGGCCGTCAGCCGTCTCACAGCTTCCTCATCCTGAAAAGAAAGCATTGCAAAATAAAAACCTCAAACTGCACGGGAAGGTTTATTTTTAAGGTTTGTGGGTCTGTTTTGGCACCTGTCCATAGTCAATCTCCAGAGGGTAGAATTTGTTGGGATATTTAGCGAAGTTGGAGGTACCCCAATCATTTCCAGTCTTCTCCTTATAAACCCCAAGGAAACTATCCAGCGCAGAGTTCTTGTCGTGGAATTTGTCCAACTTGTTGCCTCCGATGGTGGTGCCCACTCTGCCCCAAGACCTGAAAACCCAGCATCTACAAAACACATAGCAGAAGGATACATGGGTTAAAGTGGTCGAAGGGAAATAACAGCCTCAGAAGCAGCATAAGAAACTATTGTGTGAATATTACACTACAACAAAGGGATGTTACCTTTTTTGTACATCATCCTCCAGCAGCTGGAGCTTATAATAAGAATTTGTTCCTCTGACGATGTCCACAAGACCCAAAGTAGCACTGTACATCTTCCCATTCTGTTCCAGGACATGGGCACTGTTTTCAAGACCTGCAAAAATACCAATTAAAGTTAGCGGGAAATACGACAAAAGACAAAGATTACAATTATAGTCCGGGAATTTTATATCTACCCGAGTCTGGATCCACAGCAGCTCCGCCTTTGACTGTCAGCTTCATCTTCTTGGTCTTACTACCACCTGTATTTTGACAACTTCACTTAATGACCCTCCTTTAGAACTTACACCACTAATAATTACAGCAACTAGCAGCGTTTACCTTCTTCCTCCTTTACCCTGCCGGTGCTCTTAGCAGACAGAGGTCCAGATTTGGAGGTTGCAGCTGGAGCCTGAGGTTCAGCCTTAATTTCTGCGCCCCAGGGAGAGATGGCGTGAAGAGACACCAGCTCCTGAAGAGCTTTACCCGATGACTTGATGTCTGTGAGGAAATCCTCTGAGACGACTCGCACGCCTGCGTCTCTCACTTCCTCCATTTTCTTACCCATCTTCTCCACCTCCTCTGAAAAGATGGTTACAAAAAACCCCCCAAAAAACAACAATATCCCATTAAAAATGACATTTCCAATCATCACAGGCCAAGGTAGATTGTTACTCACTCTTAGAACTGAGACAGAGAGAGGCCTTATTGGCAGTGGCGGTAATTTTTCCACCCAGTTCCTCCACAGCTGCCTTCAGATCATCTTTGTTTTTAGATAACTTGCCGACAGCCAGCAGCTTCTTACCAGTTAGAGGTTTGTCTATTTAATAAAAGGTAGAGAACAATTTCCATAACTCACGCTTTGAATCCATTTGAACAGGATAAATTTATTTGAATGAAAATACAAAATAAGTCCCAGTTTCATCACAATGCTTTGCAAAAGGAACTGAAGAGGAAATTGAAGGATACGTGGTGTTTAAAACCTCAAAAGCTTGGGATGCATTTGAATGAGTCCAGTCTGTTGTGCCAGAGCTGCAAACCCAGAAGTGAAAATTTGCTCAAGATCAGTCAGAGTTGCCAACGCTTGGCACAAATACTAAATGTGTTTCAGGTCCAGGATTTGAGTAGACCATTCTAACACATACAACCTTAATCTAAATTAGGGTTGCAAACAATTAATTGTCTTATGATTACTTGTTGATTAATGGTTTATTTGAATAAAATCAGTTCCAATCGATTAACAACTGCTTAGACCTTTGTTTGTGTTTTAGTTTGGCCACCACACAGAAGAGGGCGCTGTTGGTCATCCTTAAGTGGAGCCAGTCAGAGTGCAAGCTTAGCATCTTTGTGTCTGTATTTAGCAACAGTTTCTTTCTCAAAATTGAACACCATGCATCATTTCATTCCACTTCACAGATCATTTGTGTTCGCCTACATTATAAAAATACTCATTAAACACAAAATATGAGAAAGTTCAAAGAGTTGTGAAAAGTTTTTCATGCCACAATAGATGAGAGGATATTAGATATTTAAAATCACGTGTCCATAGTGTCCTAAAAATAATTTTCAGTTTTCCCTGACCTGAAGGTGCTGCTTCCAGCAGTGGCTCACTGGGAGCACTGGAAGCGCTCGCCAGGGTTTCGGCTTTCGCTGGTTTCAGAGTTTGAGCGGGAGCCTCCTTGGGGTAAACCCTGTCTTGCCCCTTGAATTTAAATTTCTTTAGAAAAGGAACTTCGTTGAATTCCTGAAATTACATGTGAAATGGCCAAATGAAATAGAAATAAAAATCCAAAGTAAATGTGTTTTCACTTTCTGAATGCTAATAACAAACAGTGACCCACCTTAGGGATGACAAAGTCTTTGCGTGAAGGACTTTTGGTTTTGAACACACACTTTGTCCAGGCTGAAATGTCTCCAGAACAGTAATACAAATCTCCTTTAAACACCAGCTGGCCCATGCACTCCTTACAGGATTCCAGAGCACCGAAGGCCATGCCGTCAGCCAGGCTGTCCAGCACCTGGGTGGAGACAACAGTCTCTTCAGACTCTAGAAAACCCCAAACCACTGACATTTACATGAAAAATATATATTTCTAACCATTTCAACTGTTTTGAAAACACATGCATTCAATCTGGGCTTCATTTCATAAACTACAGAAATTTAAACATGTGTAAGAAACCCTGAAATAAATTCCAACTTTTCAAAACACTTTTGCCTCTTTAAAATTCTATACTTTTAATTTCATACCAACTCCTAGATTTTTCATGCATTTTTTAAACAACCTTCTACAAATTTGAGAACAAAATAATTACCTTTGTTTTTATTACCTTATTAAAAGCTGCTTCAAAGTTGCTGTTTTTTTAAATCTGTACCAACTAAGATCAGCGCCAACTAAAGCCTATTGTACATTGACTTGTGAAATCTGAACTGAATTATTTTACACTAAATACAGACTCTTTAAAGCTGAGATTGTGAATCTCAGATTAACTCATTTTTTGAGCAAAAGTAATAAAAAATGTAATTAAATAAAAAATGAAAGTGTCAATGCAAACACCAAGATTCTGGTCTAAGAATGTTTAAAGGCCAAAAATAATCATGAAACTGCATTTATCTAATTTTTGAATGAATGTGAATTTATGCCAGTAATTATTGAAAAACAAACTTAAAACATGTTATGTCAAATGAAAGATACAGTAGACCTACATAAAAATTAAACTGAATTATGGTACTGCTACGAAAGATTAATATATTTTACGAATTTTATGAACATTTACCATCTGTACACAAAATGTGTGGCTTTACCCACAGAACAAGATTTTTTATTTTATTCTCTTACGTTGGACTCTCCAGAGGGAACCTCCTGGCCGTTTGCAATCAGCAGCTCCTTCATGTCGTTGACTGAGCAATGTTTCTTCAGCTTGTCTTTAATACCCCAAATCAGCTGGCTTTGACTCTGTTTACATATGCAGACATGATGTGCATTACCCAAACCAGTTTATCAAGGCCAAAGATCTCTAAACATTACTTTATGTATAAAGAAGCAAACAAAAGCACCTTCAGTTGCTCCTCAAGCTTCTTCTTCTCCTCCTCTTCCTCTTTCTTCTGCTTCTTTGATGCTCCATCCACCTCATCCAATTTACGCTTCCTGTGGAAACAAACCCAACTTTAGTCGTAAACTTTGGCGGATTTTCAGAGCTCAGAAAGGACGAAGGAAAAGGTCAGAAAACATCATCATCAACTTCCTAAATGAGGCGCAGTGGGACAGAGCACAACAAAGGTGAGAACCAAACAAGCCTGAATCTGACACCTTTATTCATTAAAGCTAATTCATTAGGGCCCCATCGGTTAACGGACATGCATCCAAACACAAGCCGGTGCAAGTCTGCACCTTCCCTGGCGTCGCTGATGATGTCCGGATAGGAAAAATCACCATCCCAGAGAGACCATTAGCGCAGCGTTAATGACCGCCTGTCAGGAGCGTCCTCACTCTGATTTATTTCCACTTTAGGAAAAACAAGACAAAAAAAAACCTCCCTGATCGGACAACAGGTGACAGGAGGAGTAAAGAAAGAAGCTATTTAAATCTGAATCTTGCAGATCTGTTCATACAGAAGATGGCTGTTGTCTGGGTGACACAAATGACACTCCAACAATCCTAAACGACACATTATGAACCGGTGAGTAACCATCCAGCTGTAATGCCTCATATCATTAAACATAATTACACTAATGTAATGGTAAGAGTTTTACAAGGATACCAAACAGAAAAAGCTGAGATTCCAGTTAACTAATTAGCCATTATTACATTTTAGGTTTGTTTTCTTGGTGTTTTCATGTTTTTTCTTTTTATTTGGTCCAACTTATTTGATTTGTTTTCTCCTTCAAGTTCTCCAAACCTTTCAGTTCTTCTGAGAAAGTCTGTCTGTTGGTTCCTCAAGTTGAGAAGTTAAGTTCAAGGTGAGGATTTTTTAAATTACAACTGACTGAATTTTTTTTTAAGCAAATTCACTTTAACGTCGGTCTTATTTTTAGTGTATGTTTTGTTTTATATCATTTATGTTTGTTCCCTTTTTATTTTTCTCATTTATTTAATCGTTTTTATCCGTTTATTCCTACTTTATATTTTAATTTCCACCATCTTTATTCCACCATAAAGATAAGAGAAGTTAGGTTCTCTTATCTTTGACAATAAATTTTATATATATGTTTAGAATGTTTATCTGATGTTTCCACATTAAATTTCAGTTCTGCATTTTATGTAACTTTCTTTCTTTTTTTTCTTTTTTTTACAGTTTTCAAATAATTAATATTGTTACAATGACTGAGGTGAGAAGGAAAAAATGTTTTTGATAGAAACAGTTTTAAATGTATCGGAAAATTAATTGCAAGACTATTCCAATTTTTGGATCTAACCAAATGTCCCCTAATTTTAATACAGCATATGAAATTGTCTGATTTACATCAAACTCAAAAAGTAAAAAATGAAAAGAATTTTGTTTTAAAATACTTTGCAAAAGTATTTCCACATTTTGTCATATTACTACCACAAACTTTTCTGTCTTTTAATCAGGATTTTTTGACCGACCATCACAAAGTAGTAAATATCTGTGAAGCAAAAGAAAAATACTAAAATATTTTAACACGTTTTACATATAAAATTTGTAAAATGTGGCTCTAGTTTTGGGATGGGTTTCTTCAGCTGGGACAGAAAAGCTGGATGATGGGAGGTGGATGAAGCTACAGGAAATTAAAAAATGTTTTGCAAATTTGATCTCCATCCAACCTGATTAAAGTTCAACTGTTGTATAAAACAACATGGACACAAACTTCAGTGTCTTATTGTAAAAAAATGCTGAAAGCGTTAGCATACGCTAAATGCCTTACCGCTGCAACTGAAGCGAAATGTGATACTACAAGTATCGACTCACAAAATGAATACAAATAGACACCATATTTTGCAGATTAGTTGTAAAAACAATCAGGTATTCTTTCCTTCTGCTTCACACTCATGTCCTTCTAATCTTGGTTATGACAATACTTTTATAAGACACAGTTTGTTTGTTTTCAAAAATAAAATCTGACTTTGATTGAATGGTCTAATTTGTCTTTTTAGGAGAATGATGGAGAACCCGACGGCTCCTTTGTTCTTCCACAATCTCAAACAAAACACCAACTCATCTCATGGAGATCCACTAAACGTCTCATTGTTTTCCGTTTCCCCGTCTCCATCCCGTCCACCTGCTGATGTTGTCATTTCCCCCAATGTGCCGTACATGACGGCTGAGCTCATCATCGCCCTTTTGTCTACTCTGGGTAATTTGCTGGTCTGCGCCGCAGTGGGTCTCAACCGCAAGTTACGCACCGTCACCAACTATTTCCTAGTGTCTCTCGCAGTCGCAGACATCTGTGTGGGCATGATCGCCATCCCCTGTGCCATCCTGACAGACACCGGCTTACCGCGTTACAACCTCTACCTGTGCCTCCTCATGCTCAGCGTTTTGATCATGTTCACGCAGAGCTCCATCTTCAGCCTCCTGGCGGTGGCTGTGGAGCGCTATGTCGCCATCTTCATGCCCTTCCGCTACCGTGTCTTGATGACGCCTCGAAACGCCGTCCTGGTTATCCTCACCACATGGTTGCTGGCCTTCCTCATCGGGCTTGTGCCTCTCATGGGCTGGCACAAGACGCCGCCTGATTCCGGCTACTGCTTCTTTGTGCTGGTGGTGGACATGACCTACATGGTCTATTTCAACTTCTTTGCCTGCGTGCTGGCGCCCCTCGTCATCATGTTCCTCATTTACGCTCAGATCTTCGTCACGGTCAAACAGCAAGTGCGACGGATCGGACCGGAGCAGCGGAGCCGTGCCAAGGGCCAGGGCCGAGCGGCGGCCAGCATGCGGAGGGAGATGAAGATGGCCACGTCTCTCTTCCTGGTTCTTTTTCTCTTCACTGTCTGCTGGATCCCTCTTCACATCATCAACTGCTTCCTGCTGATCTGTCCGCGCTGCCCCGTGCCGTTCGAACTGCTGCTCGCCGCCATCATCCTGTCACACGCCAACTCTGCCGTCAACCCGTTCCTGTACGCGTACACCATGACGGCTTTCAGAGACACTTTCAAGGCTATTTTCTTGTGCCGCAGGATGTTGCGAGACAGAGAGGAGTCGAACCAGCACAACAGAGGAGAAGAAAGAAACACTAGGTCGAACGAGTGATCCACAACAACACTGAACCTGTAAATATTACAGTCCATTTCTCCAAGTAAAAATTCCAAATATTAAAGAACTTTCTCCTGCTCCATACTGGGAGGAGACATCTGCCCTAAAGTTTAGATTAGAACCCCCTCAAAAGAATAAAAAAAATCAAACCGGACTGAGTCCAATGCTTATGGTTTGATTTTTGATTTTTTTTTGCCTGATCCAGCCTGACTAATTTTAATTAAAGGCCCACGCCTGAAGGAAACCTGACATATAAAATTTTACGACACATTTTTACAAGTCAGCTTTGAGTTACCGTTACTCTGCGATATTTTGAGCTGTCTGAAAAAACTGTTTTTTAAAGGGGAGATGTTTCACTTTTCAGCCAATATCGGGTTATTACGGTAATTTCACTCCTGCTGTTGCAGGAAGCCCTGGAAAACTTCTCACAGGCCCCCTTCCCCACAAACCTGATGAAAACAGTGGAGGAAAGAAAAGTTCTGAGTGTTTTTAGAGCGCAGAATGCTATGAATTCTGTAGATAGTGTTCTGTACATACAGAACACTATCTTCAACTCCAACTCGTTCAACATGTACTGTAGTCATGTTAAACGTGCCACTTCAGACAGAGTTTAGAATGTGCTTTTTAACCAGACGTGCTCCACAGCATCCTGCTCATAACTCTTCAACGTGCCGTCAGCTCTGGTCAGCTGCATGTAGTTCAGTGTCCATGTCAGAGATGATATTCAAAAGGGATTTGTTTTTAGCGATAATAGTTACCTCCGCGATGCTCTCTGTGCGGACAGTTGAAAATCTCTGTGCATCTGCACCAAATATAGTCAGGGGGGTGAATTTGTAATCTGTCAAAATGACAGGCTTCAGATTTTTCCGTCGATTTCAAAAAAATAAATACCGGTCAAATACGGAATATATTCAGTTAACGTGACCTCTGCTTTTAATGCATTTCTAATACAGTATGAAAAAAAGGATGTTTAAATGAAAAATCTGCAGAACGTGCCAATTTTTCATCTGAATAACTGATAGAAAATCAGTTACTAAAATAATGTATAGTTGCAGCTCTATTCTCCATATTTATTCTCCAGGCCTGGAAAGTACTTTAATCCCAGGCTTACCCAGACTGTTTAGGAATCCGTTTGTTCTGTTTTTCCTCTCACCCCTCAGATTTGACAACAGGCAGCCTCTTCTTCAGCTCCTCCTGGTCTTCTGCACGCAGCGCGTTGAATCCCTTCAGCTGGGCGCCACTGTATTCGGGTCTAAACACCAGCTCCTCCCTGCGGGACACGAAGCATGCCGTGTGGTACCAACGGTCGATCAGGCCCAGCTGAGGCTTCTCCGGGTCCACCGTCTTCTTGGACACACGAATCTGGTCCTGAACGAAAGTCCAGAAGATGCCAGACGTGTGAAAAAAAGTCTCTGCAAAGCAACTAGATTTAGTTATTGTCCAATTGGCACAAGATTGGTGCAAACCTTTTCTATTTTCTGCTCGCAGCCTTTGCATGTGCTGCGGTTCGACTTGGCATATTCCACCGCAAAATCATTCAGAGTCTTTTCTCCTTTAGCTGCACTCTTCTGGCTACCCTTTCCTGCAAAAATGACACATATGTCAAAAATTAATTAACTTAATCCAGCAAAATCTTTGGAACAATAAATGGGAAAAGCCAATTATCATAAACAAATCAGCAGATGTTTGTTTTTCCACTTTACACTGTGATCGCTAAATAAAAAACACACTGTCGTCTTAACAAGACATTTTACGAGCCATTTAAACCAGACAGCTTAATTAGGTTCGCTCAGAAGAACGGACGAGTCATCGTCTTCACGAACCGAGCACTGACCTATTCCGACAGCTCCACCGCTCTCGATGGCCTTTTTCACCTTCTCCTGGTCCTCCCAGCGCAGATCGGAAAATCCGGCAATGTCGGCCGTGGACTGAGCCGCCGCTCGCAGCCAGAAGCAGGAGAAGTGGTGCCAGTGGGGGACCTTCCCGTCAAACATGGGCGACTGCAGGACGAACGTCACAAAGCGTCCACATAAGGTTTACAACGAAGCAACAGCAAACATTAGATATGGGGGGGGGTGTCACATAATCATGTGAAAGCTTCAGCGAGGAGATGTAATCACAGTCATTTGAAGTTTTTGCTCCCACAAAAGATTTAAATGGTCCTTATTGTATTATTTGAAAACTAGAAAGGTTGAACAAATAAAACATAGTAATATTTTGAATGTATAACTGAAATAATTATAACTGAATTATTTACTGTGCATCTGCACCAAGTTAAAAATATTTTGAAAACTATAATAAATCTAAAATCTTTCTTCTAACAGCTTCCTGTTAACAAAGGAATTTATTCTGTAAATAATAACTACATTTACCGAATGTAATTAATACTTTTTTATTATGTTTTCATTTACATCTTGTACAGAAAGAAGGAAATTATTTGTGTTTATTTATACATATGTTTGAAATTAATAAACATATTATACAAGTTTTTTTTTTACTGACATCTCAATTGGGAAAAACTGTTTTACATTTGTTTCATTTTTGAAATATTTCAAATAAGATGTTGGTGCAGAAAGTAATTATTTAGACAAAATTGTAACAAAATTATTTTAAAAATTTTGATATCTTAATTTCTGGTAATACAACTGGAGGATTATACTTTTTGATACGTTTATGAATTTAAATAAATCTAAAATAATTCAAAAGCTACGCTTTTTTTCTCTCTCCATCTGTTTGATCCTGCAAAGTCAGAAGATGAGGAAGAAACCCCCCCAAAACATTTTATGAATTTTTTGATTAGTGCTCATTCATTAACATTGTCAGAGTCAATTGGGTGATAAAACTGGTGGAACTGCTGACTTTTGCTGAAAGCACTGACTCACTAATTAAACCTGAACTAAATAATTACCCTTTAGAGTAAAAAAAAAGGAGAATGATTGCAAAGCTGGAGCTGCTCCACGGGCCATGAATCAGGAGGCTGACTTTAAGAAGCCTCATAAGCAGGTTAGACTCTTAAAATAATCATTTCTCCATGGGGAGGTGCAGCAGTGTGCACTGTTTGGAGGAGCTGCAGACTCAGTCTAAACTTTATCATTCTGTGCCTATTTACTGATATATACCTTTTGAGTCGTCCAGGGAAGCGCGAGACAAGAAATGTAAAGAAAAGCTGAGCGGTTCTTTGTGAGCAACAACTTAGCACACAATGTCAGCCATTTAAATGCTAACTAGGGCCTCACTGAGCTGAACAGAAACCACCTTTTCATCATCCTTTTCCAGCTTTCTAACTAGTTCACAATGACTCCATGTGTTCACAATAAGCCAAACCAGTTATAAGCCAGGATGCATTTAGTTAGCTGCCCCACAGGGGAGATTTCTTGGACGAATCGACAGCAGACGTCACCATCTCACCTGCACCATGATGGCCATCCTCAGCGAGTCTTTGGCGATGCTATCTTTGCATTTCTTGCAAGAGGCGCGGCCGCTTTTAGCGTACTCCGCCTTGTACAGCTTCTCCTCCTGGTTGTCCGCCATAGCTGTGTGTGGTGATGAAGCAAAACAAAGCGAAGAGACGGTGAGAGCAACTTTTCCCGGCCGGCGACACAACAATCACAGGCAGAGGAGTCAGCGAAGCCCGCGTGCCTCCACAGAGAGGAAACTGCACGAAGAGCACTCACTCTGAACCGATTTTCCAAAACTTTTTTTTAAAGTAACAATAAAAAATCACATTATTATTATAGTTATCAGCAGATTCTCACACCTGAACTGTTTCTTCAGTTTCTCAGAGTTTCCTTGTGTCTTCTCAGCTGCTTTTCTGATTAATGCTATCCTTTCCATACTTTTCCCATTTTCAAACAATGGATTAGCCGTGCTCTGTCATAGATTCAAAGTTTGGAAACGACCTGTCTGGTGTATCCTTGGTCTTCCTGACTCTGTCTGTTCAATAATATTGTCTAAAAAAGACCTCTTGAAGTCTTCACATAACAGTAGTTATGTGAAGGTGAGGTTACTGAGGTAAAATTACACAAAGGAACATTCTAGTTACTAATTATATGATAACTAAAAACAGCTAGTTGCACTGAATTTTTATTTAGGAGCACCATAGTAATGGGGGTATTAAAATACATGTCCATTTTATTTTTAAAATATTGAAGATTTTTTTTGCATAGTTCCACATTTTATTGTTCATCTTTCTGTTTCCACACATTATGTGGTCACGTTGCATCAGGTAATCTGTTCTTCAATTTGCACTTTATCTGTTCTACATCTTAATTATTTACGGTTAACTCCTATCGTTGTTGCCTAGCAAAGTCTTATTTCACATCAGCTAATTTTTCTTGTTTTATTCAAACTGTTTTGCGTCTTTATCTTGAATGCGTTTGGTGAAATATCCTAGTCAGAACTTTGGGTCCTTAAGTCTTTTTTGATTACATTCTTTATACCAGCGAGTGAACCATCTTCGAAATAGACGATTGTTAGCGAATACCCGCGGTAGCTGCAGTCATGACCAATGGAGATGCAGAAAAGTCGAGCTCAGGATTTGACTAATACTGTTATAAAATACGATTTCTTTACACAATCTGGTGCTAGTGTTGTGGTAAAATTTAGAAGAAGAAGAAGAAGAAGAAAAAATCTTCTAATTTGTGAAAGGTATTGGATTTATAATCCATACTTTCATTTAAGATTAACCTTAAATCCTGCAGCAAATTTTCTGGAGGATTTCTTTTAAAAAAGTGGAAAATTTCCACGTTAATCACAAAAGGGAACATTTGACATTTGTACTAAGTTAGAGGAAGAAATTACATAAACATTGAATTGAGTTTTAATAACATCTCAGTTTGATATAAGTAAAAAAAATAAATAAAAACTAAAAATAAGTAAATAAACAGGAGACACAAATTCCCCTTTGCCCATTTTATTGGCTGAAGTTATAAAAAAATAATAAATACAATGCATATCTGTAAAATGAATAGAACTTTTTTTTTAAACATCTGTATATTACTTATTATGACTGCACAATAAGAGCACAAAATAACAAGCACATCAGCTCTGATATAAAATATATGGTTAATTAAACAAATTACATTCTTTTTACTTTGATTTACAGGAAGAGAAGAATTACATGAGTTTTTAATTCATACAAAGACAAAAAAATGAGAAACCAAACAGGCGATAACATGAATACACAGAATGTACCCGTTAACAGTTCTAAATAGGTGAACAACAATGAAGTAAAAACATTTGTTCACAGTTTAATAGGCCATTTGAGCTGGTCTTATTGAGGTATTCTGTGTTTTGGTTCAAAAGTCTGTCATCTAGCCTGGATTCTTTGTTCCAGCAAAGAATCGTTGGCTTTTCCTTAACTAAACAAAATGGCATAAAAGATGTCTTCAAGTTAATTTCAAAGCAATGTTCAGAAAACACTACTCTGAACCTTTACCACATAAATTAAGAAGTTACAAAGGACTTTCCCAGTCGGAAGAGTGCAGAGGAAACCAGAACAAGAATTTTTGGCAAGTTTTTACTTTATCCTGTAAACTTGGAGAAACGCCATTTTTGGACCAGGCGGTTTACTTTTTGCAGCACTCAGCACTGCAGTTTGCAGGGGGTTAAACCAAAGTTCCCATTGGCTTCTCTCATCTTCTCCTTGTGCCTGGCCTGGACGAGGCCGTGCACCACTCCGGCCAGGGTCATGCGACCTCCCGCTCGGCCCCCTGAACACTTCTCTCCTCCAACTCTGCCCCTCTTACTGCGCATGGTGCTTATGAAATATGTACGAACTTTCCCCTGGCATTCACTTACCTAAGGCATCAAGAGGAGAATTGAAATGCAAAGGGTCATTTTTAAGTCACAACCAATGCAGTTTATTAAGGTATACAGTATTTATACAAGCAAAGTCTTGCAAAAGAGTTTCTTCACTTTTGAGGTATTTGTTTCCTACATCTGGTTATGTGACAACAACAAATATTTGCGTATGCTACTGAGATTTCATGTGGATCAACACAAAGTAGAATATAATTGTGAAAAAGTACATGTGCACTAAACAAACCAGAGCTTTAAAGAAGAGAAGCAAGAATAAAACTGTTAAAGGAAGAAATAAGTCCTCACTTTTGCTATTCAGTTCAAAGTATATGTCTGTTAGGATGACCAAGTAAAGTTCAGTTCAAAATATAAAAAAAATGGTGTGAATATTTGTGTATAGTATGTAATTTTCTGCTTTTAGAAAGCTCTTAGTGTGAATTCAAATATTTTTATACCTAACTAAGCCTTGAAATGACTTAAAATTGCATTCTTATGACTTACTATCTCCATGAGGCACTTTATCTTACCCCCTTAATAAATATCTCTCCTCGAAGTTCCAGAACGAATCCCCATTCTGCCAAGATCTTGCGGGTGGCCTCAGGAACCTGGATGCGTCCGCTCACACCTGTGCTGTCCATGCGACTGGCCAAGTTCACTGTCGATCCCCAGATGTCATACTGGGGTTTGCTGGCACCGATCACACCTGCAATCACCGGTCCGTGGGCAATACCTGGAAGAGTCCAGTGTTAATTAAGTGTTTGGTTGGAGGTTTGTGGCCAAAGACATAACAACAAGACGTCACAGTTTCTTGTCCATAGGCCTTTAAGACCTTCTTGGATTGCTTGGCATCTTGAAAAGTGTCAATAGAAATCCGGTGGCTTCTACCAGAAAAGTGAAAATGCGTCATCAATTGATTTGGCCAAATAAGTAAGACAGACATAAAGTGAATCATCTTCCATAACCATCTCAATACTTAGGCCAAAGACTTATAGGAAACCTGTGGCATGAGCAGAAAGAGAGCATAAGATATGAAATGTTTTTAAAGAAAAAAAAAGGTTCTAAAAAACTAAACAATAAAACCCCAACTATTATTTCATGAGAGTGTGTGGTGATTTGTTTTCACCATATGTTTTTGTCTTAGGATATGGTAAAGTTGAGTTCATTTTCAGGCTTTTTTAGCCTTCTTTAACATGGGTGGAAGGAGCTACGTGTAGGAGCTCAGTTACTTACCCACACGCAGCTCAAAGCTTTGGGCAGAGTGGCTGTTTATCTCTCTTAAAATCTCCTGCATCGCCAAAGCAAACAAAACCAGCTCACTCAAGTGATTCCACTCATCCAATAATCCCTAGAAAAAAATGCAGATTGATACGGCCCTGTGAAGCCAAGTCATGTTCCAGAAATAAAAACTAACTAAACTTAATCTGATGATCCAAAAAGTTATGTAGAACAGTGGAAGAAGTTTATGTACACTCATCTTAGTCACAGCAGTCATTCTGTCTTACTTTCTGTTTTACTAAAAACAGAACAGAAATGTTGGAGTGCTGATTCTGTTTTAGGTAAAACCATGAAAGTGTAATATCTCACCTCTTTGTTTGGAGCTAAACCAGACGCTGCCATGTAACAGCTTCCAATTGTCTTGATCTTCTCCACGTAGTGGAAATAAGATTCCTCCAATAGCTTATTAGAAGAAATAAACAACAGAGCAAAAGCTTAACTTTTTACATCTATGCTTTGTAATTATTTCTGTGCTTTTTGCCATGCACATAGTAGTTACTCCAACAGGCAAACTAATACAGATCCCGCGGTCTCCTGCTACATACTCACCTCATCGAAGCCGGCTATAATCTCGTTCAGCAGTCGGAGACAGTCCACTCCTTCATGTTTGACCTCCTTCTGCTCAAAGTACTCATCGAACCCGGCAACAGAAGCAAACATAACACCCACTTCATCGTAGGACTGGGAATAAAGGTCCTGCAGTGAAAATTGTGACAAACACATTAATAGAGATTAATCGATCAAACAGCTGGAGATCTGAAGCAACCGATTTTCTTCTGATTACTGATTTTTCCTTTACTCATTAAATGCATTAAAATGAAGAAGTCGCACCAGTTTTGGTCAATAAGCACAACAACCAACAACATGTACATGTTTTAATTTTTAATAAGTTATTAAAATCTAATAATTTGGAACATAATCAACATGATCTTTTGATTCCTACATTTTTTGTGAAAATGTATAAACATTACCTCTATCAAAGAACTCGCTGCACGTTTCCCATTTTTCAAAGAAAGTTTAGCCTTTATAATATAAAAGATCGGAGTCAGGTAAAATCTGAATGATTCCCACTTAAAAAAAAATACTGGACATTGGTATCGGCCAGGAAAAGCCTGATCGGTGTGTCTACATTTATCATTCAGCGCTAACCCAGGCTGTGCATTCACAGAATGAGCCATAAAATGACTCTGCAGCCTCTGGGAAGAGATGCCACCCTTACCTCATCATGTCTGCTGCGCTCCAGAAAATGCTGTGCGACATGCAAGGGCAGGATGTTGTGCAACAAACACTCGTTGTGTTCTCGCAGCTCCCTCATGTCCTCCACCTCCTGCTGAGCCTGCAGACGCCACAAGAAGTCCAGTCTGGCAGTGGCCTCCCACTGGAAAGCAAACAGAGACAGAGTCACCATCCACTCTGGAATGCAGATTGAAAACATGAAGATGTCTCAGCTACACAGTGAACAGGGAATACAGAGAAAATAATCAGCTCACAAATACCTGCCGCCCGTTGTAGAAGACAGCTACAATAAACATCACCATGAGAAGAATGGAAATCCATTTTCTCCTGATATAGTGGGACCTGAAATTACAGAGAGGAATAAAAAATGTTACAAATTCATCTTGCATTCGAACGGACCGGCTTGTTGGCAAAATGTAAAATCAACCGTAAACAAACTGACCTGTGCTGGGTGTCGCTACGTGTGAGCATGACAAAGGCGAGGTGTATGAGGTAGGAGTACACCATCACCACCAGCAGCAGCACTGCCAGCTTCAGCAGGGAGTTCAGGCGCAGAAACACAGCACACGTCACCATGGCGACCACGCCACTCAGCACGAAGATCTAAAGGGACGAGGATGTAGCAGAGAAGACAGGAAGATTTTAATCTAGAGTTATCTACAGCTCTCTCTACATTTATTGAAAACCCTGTTGGAGATGCGTAAAAGCCCTTCAATCCGATTAGTGGGAGTCCTAATAACGCAGATAAAACAGAAGCTAAAGCCTTTTTTAATTCAGTCTTGAATAAATATTTTCCTATTAGTCAACCAGTGTTTAGGAACTTTTTCTAAGTAATCCTGGACTTTCAGTTCCACAACAGTGTAAATGCAGTGGAGGATTTCTCTAACCCACCTGCCACCACGTTGGCGGATTCATGAAAGTAAGATGGTAAACACAATACTTTTTTTATAGAAGATTATTGGGGCCCCAAGATTACATAAAAAATATTATTTCTATTTGCCAATCAGTTGTCTGGGAGAACGCCATGCCAAAAAAAAAAAAAATCAAACGACTTCTGTCCTACCATCACAAATGTAAATAAACTCACATTGCTACCACCCTGACTGGAACTGATAAAAATGAGGCTCTTGAGATTTTCAAGAACAAGTGATATCTATTTTCCAATAAGGTCACCTTATTTTCTGCAATAAACAATTTTTTTTGTCTTTGCATGTGCAATTTTTGTAGCACCATCATGCAAGCACTTTGGTTGGATCTGTGCTGAAGCAAAGAGTGAATATATGGGAAAGTAATTAATGCCCACTGTTGAGCAAGGTAAAGGATGTGTGATGCTTTGGGACTGTTTCTATTCCAAAGCTCTTGGAAATGTTATTAAAGATCGAGACATCATGAGGTCCTTCAAATACTAGAAAGTTTTAAATAAAAATTTAGTTGCCTTTGCCAGAAAATGGAAAACTGGTCACTAAAGGGTGTTTGCAATTAACCAAATGTGATATAAAAACTGAAGAAACATAGAAGAGACAATGTACAAAGAAATGTTGCATGTCTTTATCCGGAGGGCCAAAGAGCGTGGCCTAGAAAAATACCTTTTTGAAAATGTGTGAAAGAAAATAAAATGTGATGTGACCAGTATGTTAAACAAGATGAAAAGAAATCATTCTGCCTCTACCTCAGGATAAATGCAGATGGAGACTGAATGTGAGCCTGGGCTCTTCATCTCCATTATGTCAGCTTCTTCAGAGGCTGTTAGGACACACCACACCTAGATGCAACACACAATGTAAAAAACTGATCACTTTCCACTGTTCACTTTTATTTGAATTTTATTATTCCATATACTTGCAAACAAAGTGCTGAACTGTTTTGGCTAAGTTACAGCAGGAGATCTTTGGCCACATGGTGGCAGCAACAAACAAGCTGTCATAATGGAAACTTTGCACTATACTTGTGAAGATACACGTTTTCACTCTATACCCTTGTGAGATAAATGTCTTATTTCCTTAATAAAACTGCAGTGTAAATTTGGTGAACAAAAAAGCAAACGGGAAACAGCAAATGAACAAAAAGTGTGTTAATTTTCTCATCCCTTGTGTCCACTCCAACTCTCACCAAGTCAGTTGAAGCCAAGCTAAAGTTGGTGATGATGGCTGTGAGAGTGAGGAGGTTTCGGGCGCTGTTGTTTTCGTGGATCCAGCAGCAGAACTTCTGCAAAGCGGCTGGAGTCCACTTGAACTCCTCGGCAAGGGCAACCAGCAGCAGTAGCAAGTAGGCAAGAAGAAAGAGGGAAAACTGGAGGACAGTGGGGAACAGCCTGCAGGTGGAACAGCCAGCAGGGACAAGAGGAGGAAAAATGTTATTCCAGGACAGAAAATCGGACAGGATTCAACATTCCCTGCCATCCCTTTCTATACGTTCTGCATTTGATTGTTTTGTTTTTTTTCACTCAAATTTTTGCCTCCTTGGGGACAATTCCAAAAAGTATAGTTTCGCTTATGTCTTTTTTAGTTCTCCCTTTATCTCACAGTTGTTTTTTGAGACGTCATTATATTTCTTAAATGCTGGTAGTCTGTTAAATAGTCTGTCAAATATTTAGGTGTAATGTTCCATGTCTTTAATATCCTGCAACTTTAATTCTTCATGCATCCTGCATCACAAAAAAATGTTAAACAACTCAGCATCTTCACACCTGGGAGTAGGGATGACGGCCTGGGCAGCCATGAGGAAGAGGAGCACGATGAAGGAGCAGACCATGTTGGAGTTAAACATTTCATCTCTGATCTGAGAGAACTAAATACGACAAAGTAACTTGTTTTAGTTCATTTAAACTATTTAGAAAAATCTGTGATATTAATTTCTTAACACTAAGAAGAAGTACATTACCTCCATAGACTGATTATGAACTGCAACTACGCTGTACCTTGTTCTCTATGTGTGTGTCTTTGAACACCAAGGTCAGAGCAGTGATGTGCTCCTTGCGCATGCGCTCACTGCTTCGAACCTCGATAGCGTGTTTGATGCGTTTGTTTATCTCTCTGGAGGTGCACTGCCATAAACTGGGCAGAGAGCCGTTGGTGAAAGAGGCCAGAATCTGTGGAGGAACAACATCAAAAAAGACTAAAGCAAATAAAAAGCTAAATAATAAGCACATAAATCTAAACTCCTTAAATCTATTTTGTGTCCCTACACTTACGCAGTTCATATCGATAGCATGACCAAAAGGGATCTCTGGGTTCCAGGTCCGAATCCTCTTCTGGACTTTTATGGGCTCAGGATGATCGTCTTGATTCCTGCCTTCTTGAGGACAAATAAGGAAGGTGTCGATGTTGTGTTTTCGCAGAAACTCATTCCTGTCACGGCCATGACCGTCCTCTGTCTTGTATGTCGTTCCCAGGCAATCCAGGGTGGCCCTGGAGATGTGGATACGTCTGGATAAGTGACAAAAAACAAACACAGGTTACGCATCTTTTCATCACATGTCAAAAGTGACCACTCAGGTGCTTTTCCGTGTTTATTCATGGTACACCCACCCAGGTATTCCTCCTGCTTCCAGCTTGTTGGCGATGCTCACATCCCAGGACCAGACATCGAACTGCCATTTCTGCAAGCCCAGCACCCCACAGAGGACAGAGCCAGAATGGATACCGATCCTCATGTCCAGGTCAAAGTTCAGCTGCTTCTGGACGAGTCTGGCATTATTAAAGCAATTAAAGAAACTTTACTGATCCCAACAACTATAAAACTCATGATCAAGCATCACCTGATACTGTTTTAGAGTTTTAAGTAAATTTTTAGAGGCATTTCCTTTTAACATCATCGGTGCCCCCTCATAGAGAAAAGTAGAAGAGATGCGTCCTCTCTGTGTTCAGAACATCTCTGTCACAGAGGTGCTCAGTGTAGGTCGAAAATTACATCAGGCATTTTTCTTACAGCAACAAACTGAACTTGGTCTCTTATGAATGATGCTGTCAGTGCACATTCTGAACAGCTCAGATGTTTTAAAGAACTTTACGTTAAAAAATGTGTTTCCTTTCCTTCAGTACGGGGTCATTGCATTTTTTGGACAAAAATAAAATACAGAATCTTCCTCATTAATATTATTACCAAAATAACATCTAAAAAAAAGGAGATAAAATTACTTTAAAAAACAAGAATGAAATGAGGCACTTTTGAGGATTTTCTAACCTTATTACCAAACTTCTTTGTGGATTTTATGAAACTTCAGTGCTAAAATCAAGCCCACTGCTCACTGGGTGCTTAAAATTTTACTGGGATTCTTTTCTTTGGTCTGATTAGATAAGATAAAACATTAGGACCGAGATAGAAATAGGTTTTCCATCTGGGCAAACCCATGTAGGGCCACCATGAAAACCACAGCCAAAAATTTTGGAACCCATATTGTTTGCCCCCATTTATCCCATATAGGACCCACCTAGGTATGCTGGCTGGGAAACATACAGAAATGGTTTGATGGACGTAAAATCAAGCTTCCATGTCCAAATCAGATTTTAACTGGAAAGAAACTAGTTGAACACGTCAAAAAGAAGAAAGCATAAAAGATCCCAAACTCGGAGCAATCTTGAGAGCCTGTTCAAAGAAACCAGTGTTTGTGTTTTCATTTATTCACACAATCTAGGTACGCAGACTCATTATATATCTGTAAGGACATTAACTCTGACCGTATTGTGCTGATCATAGCCAGGCCCATTTCTACGCAGTAACGTGCATGAGCAAGCTGTGGCTCCGGTACCCCCGAAACACAATAGTAGCAGTCTCCCAGTATCTTTATCCGCAAACAGTGATGCTCCTGTGATAAGATATAAAAGAAGAGCTCTTTAGAGTACAGCCAGCAGAAAACGATATATAATTTAACATACACACCTGTAAAAAAACTAGGACATAACACATGAGTAAAACAAGGTTAACCCTCTCC
This sequence comes from Alfaro cultratus, assembly GCA_903066825.1. Taxonomy (NCBI): domain Eukaryota; kingdom Metazoa; phylum Chordata; class Actinopteri; order Cyprinodontiformes; family Poeciliidae; genus Alfaro; species Alfaro cultratus. Next base: position 165,856 of record CAEFZX010011328.1, read on the forward strand.
AGGCAGACGTTGCAGATCTGGACGTTGCAAATCTGCAAATCGGACGTTGCAAATCTGCAAATCGGATGTTGCCTAAAGACATGGTGCCTAAAGACATGGTGCATCGTTTTTTGCCCTCTCCAGGCAGATGTTGCAGATTTGCAGACTGGCTAGATGATGTTTTTGATAATTTTGACTATTTTGAAAATAAGTCTGAATTGTATATTACTACCCCATATGATCATTTTCTCCAAATATCAGATTTTTCCTGCAACTAGAACTTAATTTGAACCTGAGAGGGTTAATATTTGTTGTTGACCTGCAATTAATTTGCTTTTCTAGAGATAAAAAAACAACATTAGACGTCAATATGTGAACATTACAAGAAAAGAACTCAATATGTAACAGTTTGATTATTCTCAGATGAATGTGAGAGATCACAGAGAAATGATGCAGGTTCTAACCTCAGCTAGTCGGTCAAAGCGTCCAAAGAGCTCATTAAGGGTTAGAACCATTTCCTGCGCTGACAGGTTTATAGACAACTGGGTGAAGCCCTTAATGTCTGCAAAAAGGATGCTAGAGAGAAGACAGAAACAAGAATATAATTTAAAGGGGAGTTTAAACATTTTTAATGAGTCAGGACAGAATTATCGTTTGAATGATTCAAAATCTTACATTTTGAGTTAGGCAAAATGTAAGATTTTGCCTAACTAGAAAACCTTACATTTTGCCTAATTCAAAATGTATTTTGAATTACAAAAAATACATTTTGTAATTCAAAATGTATTGAATTACATTTTGAATCTAATTCAAAATGCAAACTACATAATTCTGTAGTTTAGAACTAAACTACATAATTCTTAACTTCACTAAGATTATTGAAACCACAGTTTAAACCTTTGAAACTTACTCTAATCTGCATATTTATGAGTGTGTTTTCTGTTGACTGTTTCGCAAAAGAGAGAGGGTCCTACCCAGGGCGCCATTTTTGCAAGAACTGGCTCTGTTTGCCTCTCTCTGCTTTTTGTTATAATCACCTTGTAAATCCTAACTTACTTTAATTCATATTTGAACATAATTATATTATGGTTGGTAATCAAGAGGTCCACAATAATAAAGGTCATGAATCACAGATCCACAATCACAAATGTGTGCCAGTGTAAGTACCTGACATCTTTGTACTGGTGGATGTAGATCTTATAAAACTCGTGGGGGTTGAGTTCGTTCTCCAGGGAGCTCATGTCAGCGATCATTTCTAAAGCAACAAAACGAGGGAGGATTGACAGGACCAGTCGCTCCTGTCAGGCAACAACACAAGGAAGTAATTGATGACTTTCAATTCAAGGAAAATCACAACAGAAAAATGTAAAAGAATGATAATAAAGCTGGACTAAAAACCCACCTGTATACAGTTGTATTTGAAACGTAATCAATTACGAATTTAATGGTGGCACTTGGCTTAGTGTAATGTTTTGATTGTTGATTCTATGTTGCATAGCTTTGTGTTTTTGTGTTTGTTATGATGTAAAGCACTTTGAAATACCTTGCTGCTGAAATGTGCTATACAAATAAAATGTGATTGGTTGATTGATAATTATCTAAAAGGTTGAATGAAAATAAAAAATTTGAGAAATTAATAACTGGTAATTTTAGTTAAGTTTGTACCTGTCTTTGGTTCTCTTGCTCAAGTTTGAGGCGACCCTCAATGCAGCGCCGCGTCTCCAGAAAAACCTGTCGCTGGGCGTGGTCCGTCAGGTAGTGGATGAACAAGCCAGCTGTGTTCATGCCCATGTACAGCAGACCTTTGGCAAACACCTGGAATCAGAGTTGATATGGGACATTATTTAAATTTTACTTCAAACGATAAAATCTAGAACATTTGGATTAAAAAAGCTTGAAGGAAATAACTAGCTAACAACAAAATAAAAATAAACCCAAAGTAAGATCAAAAAGAGATGAGTTTTATTTAGCCATTTCCTGCAACCTTGTCCAGCTCACCTGAATTCGCCGTCGGTCTTTATCGTCATTTCCCTACTTTCTTGTTTACCACAGAAAGTCACTCATAAAACTTCATTTAGTCAAGAACACAGCCACTCATGTCATATCCAAAAGCCATTTCACCAACCACATCTATCCTGTCTTGCAGAATCCTCACTTGGTCAAATTGCATCAAATTTCAAATGCTTCTTCTTACATTAATGGTCATTCATGTTTCTTCTTTTTAGATACACTTGTCTTTTTTGACCATGTTGTCATTTTTTTCTTGTGAGTCTCCAGAAGAATTTTTTTTTGTGTGTGAAAACTAATCTTTTCATATTTGCTTTACTTACCTTATTCAAAAGCAAAGCATCATTGTAGTGGAACCATATCTCCATCAAAATGTGCAGTATTGGGGTGAGGAAGCCAGCACAGATTGCCCACAGCAGAGGTAATGGCAGCAGTGTGTATGTCGCAAACAGTGTGAACAAAATATACCATGATGGGTCTTTTTCTAGTCCATAAGCCAGGCCCCCTAGGATCTGTGTGGTCTGTGACAGCCAACTTGCAATGCCAGCATAATGGAGCCACTGTGGGGACAGGGAGTCTTTGCAGGTTAATACTAGTATGCAAAGAGCTATAGCTAGAACCATGAAGATGCCAGTCAAATAGCCATGCAAACGATCCGTAACAGCATCCGGGGCCAGTGCCAGATACAGAACCAACATGTGGAGCTTAGTCACTGCATCAATTACATTGGTGATGGCTAGAGAGTTCCTCCTCTGGTGAGAGGAGTATTGCTGGTAGAGTTTCTCCAGATCGCAGGATTTGAAGGTGTGCCCCAGCATGGGTATGTAAATGCTGTGAACAGTGTTACACCAGTGGACGAAGAAGTCAGCGTCGCTGGTGTAGTGCTGTGCTGGAACCCTGATGCTGCCATGCGTGCTGGTGGAGGTTCGACTATGGACTCTGAATGTGGAGGAGCGGCGCTTTGTGACTCCACGGGAGGCCTTGCTGCGGATCTGTTTGTTGAGCTCATCTATGTAGGTATCAGTCACAAAGATTTTGCGAGCTGGTCCCACACCCACCTGATGAAAAAAGGAAATCAGTGGTTTGCAATGGAAAATGGCTTTATTAGAGAGAAAGAAAACATCCTTTTTCACTTTTTCTCATTACATTTGGTCTACTTTTGTCATATTCTAAAGAAAGTGAATGAAATAACTGGCACATTTTCATGGTTTTGACTGTGAAGCGTCATGTGGAGGTCCTATTTTACTTCAAGACCCAAATTGGGTGGAATAAAGAATTAGTGTTAATCAACTTCACCTCAAATCAACAACTAGACAAATGTAACTTGAACACAGATAAACTAAGGTATAGACTGAACCGTGAATCACCTGAGAGTTGAGCTCTTGCTGGGTAATGATGTGTTTCACTGCGTTCTGCCACAGCATCTTTTTCCGCCTGAGCCCAGGAGACAGAGTGGCACTCAGACATGGAGGTTCATGAAGCGCCATCGGAGAGACCTGCCTGGTGTCAGCGAAGGTCACCATGGTGACCTCAGCTGGCATCACCCGCTGGGCTTAGATCAGGAGGAAGCTGCAGACTTGAAGAGTACCAGGGGAAAGGAGAAACGGTGGCAATCAGAAGCGAACAATTTCAACATGGAGCTTCAAAATCTTCTACCGTTTTCAAACCAATTTCAATGAAAAATGTGATACCATTTTTATTGCAACTACATTGGAATTTGTTAATTTACTCAAATCTGCTACATTTGCATACCAAACTTCTTCAGAAAAATGGCTTGAATTAAGAAAAATAATATGTAGATCTTGTCATTTTTACCAATTCCTATGTGCAGAGAAGCTTTATTTCCAGGATGCAAAAGTGTTTTTTGAGACACTAATGTTATTTGTAGACTCTTCAACTCAGACTCTCACTTAACCTTTCTAATTGGATTCGGGTCAGTACTTAGACTTGACTATTGAGCAGAACTGACTTTGCTCTTAACCACACAACACTTGTCCAAGTTGTATAGCTGTTTGTTGATACCTAAGCATTATCCAAATGCACCCAGGTTCCATCAATGGTAATTTGTCTTGGATCTCATGCAGCAAACCCATGTTTCACACAGGTTCCTAATCTAATATAAACTATGTTGTTGTGCAAAGTTCTGCTCAGTGGGCTTTTAATGGTGCATTTGAACAACTGTTTTCCTGGGATGGAATGATTATCCAACATACAATTTGTGTTGATTCATTCTTCAAAATATCAACAATGTGCACAAATTCAAAATTTACTGGATGTATTCTGAAGGTTCCTTGTATCTATTTAGACATTTATACCTAAGAATACTTTACCAACTGTCGAGCATGGTGGTGGAAGCACCAACCTTCAACTGTGCATTGCACAATCTAGGTGGAAAATTTGAAATGAAGGACTACCTCCAAATGTTTCAATATCACCTCAAATCAGTAGCCATTTGATTAAAACTCAGTCTTGCCACAGGACAGTTACCCCATGCTCACAATAATAAAAAAAATTAATTAAGCAATGAAAATCAGGAATTGCTTTTGATTTTTGGTTCAAGCTAATGATAAAAATAACAAACTATTTTTAAATTAGAACTGGTTTGGGACAGATAAAGCATGCTAATCTTAATCATATCTCACAAGCATAGCAGTCAAACATCCACCTGGAATTATGCCGTGGTCTTGGTGATACAATATGCTTGGGTAGAATTGCAGCTTACTAAGGAATATATAACCAAGTATTACTGGGAATATATGTATATATGAGACAAGCCCTGCAATAAATTCCAACTTGTCATTTCTTGTTTCTAAGAAAATCACTGGAGTTGGTAGTTGCATCATTGCAAATCGGAAAAGGAACTGAAATGTCTTCAACATTTAGTGTTTTCAACATTTCTGTTCATGCATATCTGAACAAAGTTTTAGGATTTAAAGTGGAGCTTTGCAGCCCTGATGAACTTTTAGAATACCCATATTAATATTACCACTTTCATTAAAACAGTTTACTTTAATTATATCTCCAAAACTGCAATACAGTTTTGGCACTTATGAATAGGTAATAAAGGAATACATTTCTTAAATTAAATTTTAAAGATAACAAGTGAATGTTAATTATAGCTTAAATTTAGCTAATGTTTTTATAGCTTCTTCGACCAACTAAAAATAAACAAACATTTGTAATGTACTTGATCTGTTTTGAGATTCCTGAGGCAGATTTGGGTATGCAGCAAACACTCAAAATAAGACTTGCTTGGCTCCACATGTTGATAAGGTGTGTGCCATGAGGAAGGCAGCTTTCAACTGAATTATCTGGTAGCCAGAATTAGCTCTGAGCTGGTTTATGGAGAGTTAAACTCCTCCAGGTCATTCTTGCCTGCATTCCAAGCCTCTAAAAGTCCACTGTCACCAATCTCCTTCTCTCTAAGATTATGTGTCCACACACACAACAGGCTGGACGTTAAAAAAAAAAATCTGTTTAAAACAAAAGCCTGCGACAGACTGGTGACCTGTCTAGGTTGAAACCCGCCTCTCGCCCAGAACGTAGCTGGAGATAGGCACCAGCACCTCCTGACCCCACTAGGGACAAGGGTGAACAGAAAATGGATGGATGGATGGAAAACAAATGCTTTGTCATCTGGGCATTTAGAAAAAATTAAATAAAAGTGGGAACAAGCAGAGTTTGTCTTTGTGAATCATGTTTAATTACTCGAGCCTGTCAGTTACCATTACGTATCTGTTTCAATGTTGGAGTCCTGTAAACTGTTTTTATAACTATTCTGTGTAATTTGTATAATGTAGCGTACTAACCTCTTTTGTTTTACATATTATGCTCCGACTCCTCAAATCCAGCATTTGTCCTAGGATAGATGTAACCAGCTTGTCATAATCCACTTCTGCTGACTCCATTGCAAAGTAATTGTAGACAGATATCATAATAAAGACGTATCCCATACAGGGAAAAAAGAATAGTGTAAATCCTGAGGTAATGAGGACTCCTGCACTAAAGTTATCTTCCCATCAAAGATGTGTGAACTCGCTCCCGCTAAGTTGTAGGTCACCACCTGGACGCTTTTGAAATGAAGTCAACAACTGCCACAAAGCGAAGCTGTGGAGTGAAGAACACTAAGAGGATTAATTAGTCAGCAGCCACTCTCGTTGCCCTGCAAAGCTGAGTTCACTGTCCTCAAGATGGGGCCAGGATAAATGCAACACTCTCATCTATTTAAGATAGCACCGACACATCAATGAAATAGCATTAAAACAAAACCGTATTCACGTCTCTCTTTCCATGCAGTCTTGTTCATGTAGCTCACTCCCACTGTGTCACAGAGGCGATGCCTTGCACACTGCTTCTGCCCTCTTGCTTACTGCGTGATCTGTCTGTACAATTACAGGCTGTATACAAATAAAAACACTGCCAAAAGGTCTTTAGAATCTGCCGGCGCAAAAACAGCCAGGCTGACTCACCCACCACCTCTAAAGCACCCAGAAGGGATTCGGCTGCATCAGGCGCAAATGAAACTACCTGTGTTATACTTTCTCTTAAAACAGATTGTTTCAAAGGTAAAACCAACGATTCATTTGGCTAATAAAGATGCCTCTTTAAGATTTTGCGCGCTAAGCCTCTGCTTTGTGTTTCATGAAATAATAACCAATCCAAACCAATTTTATATTTTACATACTATAATAATAATAATCCAGCACTATTTATGCCTTCTATGTAAGTGGCCCACTATTTTTCCCACATCCAAACTCTGGTTATTTAACTTTTATTACATCTAAAAATCCACCCACCCATCCATCCATCCACCCATCCATCCACCCATCCATCCATCCATCCATCCATCCATCCATCCATCCATCCATCCATCCATCCATCCATCCATCCATCCATTTTCTTCCGCTTATCCGGGGTCAGGTCGCGGAGGTAGCAGCTTAATAAAAATGTAGAACAGATTTTTTTTTCCTTTTCAGATAATTATTATTTGTAAAAACTCCATTAAAACCTTTTGATTACATCCACTATTTTCCATGGTGCTTTTTAATATCTGTTTCTAATTGAAACTGATTGTTTTCTTGCACTATTTTTGTACATATAAAATGCTGTATGTGGCAAGAAAAGAACAGAGTAGACAGGGAGATGAAGGAAGCTGGAGAAGCTTGCAGGCTGCAAAATATATTTTACTGGGGCAGGTATTCACCTTCCAGCAAGACACCAAACCTAACATACAACCTGATCTACGATGGCAACATACAACCTGATCTACGATGGCATGGCTTTGATCAAATTACATGTGCACCCGCTAAAATGATCTTGACAAAGCTCAGACTCAAACCCAATCAAAACAATTGTGGAAGGGGCGTGCTGTGGTGGCGCAGTGGTTTAGCACGCCCCACATTTGGAGACCTCAGTCCTCAACACGGACATCGTGGGTTCGACTCCCGGTCCCGGCGACCCTCGCCGCATGTCCTCCCCCCTCTCCCTCCCCCTTCCTGTCAGCCTACTGTTGTGGAAAATGCGAGCCACTAGCACTGCAAAAAAAACTCTTCGGAGAAAAAAATGCTAAAAAAAACAACAAAAAAAAACAATTGTGGAAGAATGTAAAATGTTTCCAGACACTCTCCAGTTCTGAGCCTGAACTATTTTGCAAAGATGATTTTACAAACATTTCATTGTCTAGATGTGAAAATCTGACAGTAACAGTAAACTTTAAGATATTTTAAGATATTTTTGCAGGTGCTTTGATAGGAAGATTGACTCAGGGGCTTGATTGGAAATGAACATCACACCTTTAGGATTTTAATTTGAAAATAATATTTATGTATCATTTTCCTCCACTTCCTCCTAGTTTGTGTTGGTTTGTCTTGTGAAATAAAAAATGCACGATTCTAATATTTCAATATCAGACAAAGGGAGAAGAATATCAATAAAAAAACATTCATAAAGAAAAACTAAAATTAGGATTAGATGCTTGTGTCACAAAATACTGAACACAGTTTATCTCAACTGTTTGTGAAAAAGAGGAGATAAATGAGAGGGTTTGGTGCCTGGAGGACTCCTGTGTATAATAAATAAAATCTGTATTATCGAGAGCAACAGTCCTGAGTATTGTGGAGCACATTTTCTCACTTGCCACATAATTCCCGCGTCTCGGTGGTGGTAAGCTGTTTAAAGTTTTTTTAAACTGCTAATTGTTTCCAGGCAACACTCAAAGCCCCTAAGGCTGATCTAATATGCTTCCATCTGTCCCTGTGCGGCTGTGTTGCTGAAACCTTTCATACCGATTACTGTGCTTCTAAACATAGCTGGTGGTCAGGTCTGGAGCACGTAGCATATATACCACGAATGAAATCAAACCATCGTCTTCTACTCACAAAGCAATGCATGGCAGTGAAGAGCCTTTTCATGCATTTCATGTGATGCTGTGAAGGAGGAGGAAAGCAGAAAATATCGCTTTAGGATTTTAAATCTTCTGATTGTTACTGTTGGTCATCTGCTTGCATTTAATTTACAGTTTCATTCAACAGGTGATACTGGTTTGGGCACAAGCCTAGATTCAGCTTAGTGTTAAGACCAACTGCTCTGGATGCCCAGTAATTAGATAATTCTCATTTGCACCAAAGCCAAACTAACAACAGAACTGACCCTATGGCCTGGAAATCCATGCCAAGAATCTCACTGATACCAGACACACATCTATTTATGTCCGCTGGTGTGCAACAACAATAACTCTTAGCACTTTTGTGTCCTGCATTGCAGTACATTATATACTTCTGGGTCAAACTGCAGAAATCTTAAAGCATTATCTTAGGAAGCAGTAGTTGGCCAAGCTATATTTTGCTTAGATAAAGCACAGGTTATAAATAGTAGCTATAAATAAAGTGTAGATCAATTGGGGACAAAGCAGAGTCTTGAAAGGACTTGGCCTCAGATCTATTTGAAGTGACAGGTTTAGCTTGATTTCACAGTATTTTTAAACACTTTTTGTGGCATTGTCCCACTCACATAACTTTTCACACCATTTATTTAATTTAGATATTATTTCACAAATTAGTTTCAGAAAGTGTGACATAAAATTTTTGACCTATAATAAAATAAGCCATCCTCCAATGCATTATTTTGTTCTTTGAGTGATTTTTAAGCTCTTACAACACTTTCACCACCATCTTTTTTTTTTTTTTTTCTAACTCTTCAATTATGTGAAACTTTGTACTTGCCTATCGCATAAATGTAAATAGAAATGCTGACATTTTTGGCTGTAACAAAATGTGGAGCCTTACAGCAGGTATATACTTTAGAAATAAAACATAAGCCTATTGGATTAAATTAATTTCCAGATCTAAACGTACATCACAAACATCAGACACATTACTTCAGTATGAGGAGGCCTCCTATACAAGAGGCTGTTTACAGAATTTGATTAATATTCACACAACCATGTTTAATAATTGTATGTTTATGTATTAGTATTCTGATAATTACTATTTCTATAACATCATATTTGTAGTATACATCCAACTAATGAAGTCAACAGCTTTGTCAGACAGACAACACAGGATGAGAGCTAATTATGTACAAACTTGATGACAACAAGGTGGTGTCCAAGGGATCCCCTGGTGGGTTGTCACAGTTAGCAGCTAGGCGTCATCTGCTAGGGGCTAAAGGGATTTAACGCTGGCCTGAGTCAAATGAATACTCCCCCTGGTATAATTTAACTTTAAATAACGTGGTCTACATTAACTCGTTGTATGCTAAAGGCTTTAAGGATTTTGTTTTCGCTCAATGGTAAGAAACAGCTTTGCTGTCATTCATTAACGTTATGTTAGAAACAGCTAAGGTGTTCGCATGTTGAACAAGTAGCATAAAACAAACGTTGGGTTAACTTAGAACAGTGTTGTGTAAATTAGAACAGGCTTTATATTTTGTTCACATATCATGTGAACATTCACACTACATAGCCACCAAGTCAATACAGTCGGTGATGTTTAAGTTACAGCAAGGAAAGCTAACCTCTAGCAATGGATATTCGTTGTCATAACATTGCTGTCCGAATTATCTTTAAAATTCACTCGTTGCATTTCAGTAAAGTTATAAGACTAACTAAAAAATTCATAGCCTCAACTAATATAAAGTATATTCAGATGTTATCTAAATTTGTTCGCGCACTAGCTAAGTTTGGCATACTGACATTAGCAGGCCAAAGAAAAGCCGGCGGGTTTCCTGACTCTCGAAGCCCTGGCAGACACTCTTCCCATCGCTGACGTTCAACCCAACTTTCCGTCTGCTTGCTTAGCAACGCCGCCTTGTGACTGAAATCCAGCATGACAGGTGAGGAACTCTCGTCAACTTCACACCTGCACCAGAAATGAGTTAGATTTTAAAGAATCCGCATGAAAAATATGTCAGATAATTTCCATGAAAATCAAAAATATTTACTAAGCTTCTGGTGAAAGGAAAAAACACCTATTCTTTTCGAGTATAAACTTGTTCCAGATGTGTGCATGAAACAAGTCATCTCAGGCCAGACAAACTCTAGCACATTTTTTTCCCTGTACTTGTACCCACATCACATCCAAGTCCACATTCCCTGAACTTCAAACCCACTCACTGAATGACAGTCCCACGGTGCCCCTCGTTCCCAGCATATCTCCACCCTCTTCTCCTTGTGGTTGGATAGTGAGCTCCATTGTGTCTGTGAGATGTTTTTTAATGAGCGAGATTCACACTGAGCCTGGAGCTGCTATTGAAGGATTTGTTGCTAATCTCTTAGTTAATGCGGACAACTTGACTGTGCTAACATAAATTACGAAGAAGCCTCAGGACAGGGACATGCAAGTTGGTATTCAGCAGAGATTGATGGTGTATACGTTTTCTTTTGGTGGTTGTAAGTGTTTTGCAGAAGTTGGTTTTGGAGTTTAGTTTTGTCAGGGGGAAAAAGTGCATGGTTTGGAGTGGTGCTTTTTGCAACTAAGCTCATTTATTTGTGTCAAAAAACATAATTTCCAGTGACTTAAAATAACAGAACTGTTTCACTTTGATGGTTGCAGATTAAGATCAGTATTTTTGGCTTTGGTATTTTAAGTTACTGTGTCTGGGTAAAGTAGAATAGTGTGTGTGTGTGTGCATTGCCCACTATGCCGCTGCCTGCAACTGATGTCCCAGCCACTCAGAGGCTGGCACTGGACTGCCGTACCCTTCTGGACCATCGCGTTGGCAAGGGTAAGAGAAAACACCACTTCTATTGTTCTCTTTGGACATAGAGAAAGAAAGCTTTAAAAGAAATTTTCTTAATTGATATGAAAGTAGTAAAAAAATAAATCCAGATGCACTTTTCCCTTATTTTCTTGCTCTTTGCTCCTTTGGCGAATTAAGACAAAATAATTTTTCTTGTAAATTCAAACACACCAGTTGTTCCAAACTTACAGGAGCTTTGGCTAAGATAATACAAAATATCCCAATATGGTTCTTAGGCAGTCAAGAAAAGCATTGATTGTGCTTGTTAGGTATGGATAAGTGTGGGAAATAATACAATATGAACAACGTTTTCTCTATCCCACTGACTAAGAGATCCATCCATCCATCTTGTTCTTATTTCAGATTTCATATTTAAATCATGACCACTGGTTAAACAAGAACTAAAATGACTCTTGAAATATGATTCAATAAGAAGTATGGAAGTTGGATATATTGTCACTCAAATACATTTCTGTCATCCAAACTAAATTAAAACTATACATTTTCTCTCAGAAAATGGATAAATAAAACTCCCATCTCTGTTTGTACTGGCAGCAGGAAGTCACTGAATAGCCTTTCATGCATGTTTTTTGCTCTGTGGAAGGAAACTGAAGAATTCACAGGAAATGCGTGCAGGCTTTAGAATACCATTAATACTCTGTACACACTAAGCCTGGTACAATTTAGCTTCAATCCGGAGGCTTTCTTGCTGTGAGGCAGCAGAACTAATGAGTTGATGACTGTGCAAGGATTGTTCGGGTGGTTCTGTCTTCGAATTATGCTCTTATGAATCTTAGCATGTAAAATGCTTTGTGAGAATGAAATGCAACTTTTTATTAGTGAGCATTGTGTTGTCTGACCTTGAGGTGAACTTACAGGAAACTCTTGAATGTTTTTTAGTGAACTATATTTTTGTTTTTAGAAAAGGATTCGCGGCCTTATTTGTTATCTGATAAGTTTTTGTTTCTCAGGTAGATCACACTTACCCATTTATTAAAATCAGTGTTATGTAGATTGAATCATAGAATACACTGTCAGTATTACACGGTCTATATTAATAGTCTGATTGTGCCCCACCTAACTCACTCATCATTGACTTTGACTTTGATTTTCTTGAAAGTACCAGATTAATTGTCCAACTAAAGTCTTTGCAGGACTGGTTTTATATTTTAACTTTATATCTGGCTTGACGCTTTAAGCTGCTGTCTTCAATAAATTCACAGTTCTATCTGCTGACTTTTTTTGTTGTTGTATGGAGCATTTTCTGAAATGAATGAATGGGTTGTTCATAAGTTAGCATGTTTCAGTGCACATTTGATTAATAGTGTGCAAGGATAACGATTAAAGCTGTTCTCCTGGTGTATAAACTTAGTTCTTTTCTTTGAACTTTGTAAAAGGAAATATTGTTTCATCTGTAATGTTTCACTTCCAGTGACAGCTGTCTGAGCACAGTATTAACAGCAGATCTATTGTGTTATTGAACATATTTTACATTGAACATATTTTAAAGTGGGAATAGAGATTCCTTACAAAATAGAAAGGGTTTAATTTTGTCAAGAAATCTGATACATCACTGTTTTTTTCGCTGCACAGTGGCTGCCTTTCAAAAGATCATTATTGATGCCTTTCATTTTTGGCATTGCACCAAACTCCTGATGTCGTAGCGTTGTCAACAGACGGTTTGTTTGGCAGCATCTGGCTGCATTTTTTCACTGTACTGTATGAATGCTGTGGAGGGATATGCAAAACCTTAGACTGCAGGGTGATTTTTCATATTAACCTTACTGTTTATGGTTCTACCAAAAATTAAAGAATGAAATCAAAATGTTTGCATTCCACTCATTTCTGTAATCGTGCAGAAGATGTGCTTTGTTATGTAATGCTATCTTTTCTTCAATATTTACATTAGGTGTTGTGTAGAAATACAGTTAGAGAAGATAAAATGTATTCTTGATTTTTAACAAAAAAGGATCATAAGGATGGCGTAAAGTTACATAAGCTTTGTGTAACGGTAACAATAAAGAGGAGGAAATGTGGGACACTGACCAAAGGAAAGAGGAGGTTGCGTGGGAGAGAGGTGTTCTCCCTTTCTATCTATCTTATCTACTCGTCACATCTATTTCTCCAATCTGTGTTCTGCTTTTTTTCTCTTGCAGCTGATTTAGGAGAAGTGTGAGGGTCATAGTTGGATGTTTGGTTCTTTATATCTGCACTGCTCTGTTGACCAGGAAAGCTATTGCAGAAGAACGGGGAAAATCCAAGGTCATCACGGCGTGATTTCTCTCTGACGTTGTCTTTTAGCTCCCCATTCGTGTGCAAGTGTGTCTGCATGGCAGGGAGGGTGTGTGTGAGCGTGTCACGGTGAGTGATTTCCAGCGTTGAGACTCTCTATGCACCAATCACGGTGCACGTTTGTATGCTTTTTAGCTCAAAGCACACGTGCAGGCATTTATCCCAGAGTGGGCTTTCTTTCTCTCTCTCTTTGCCTCTCTCTCCCTCTCTGTGTTTGTGTGTGTGCATATGCGATTGGATTTGTGTACGTTTCCAGTGCCTCTCAGCACTGCGGCGTGTCTGAATGAGGAACTGAAGCTGCATTGAGGAAACATACAGTTCTTGTAGTGAAAAACTCCCCACATCACAATCGATGTACGGTAAGAATATCGTTTGTCATTTTTTCCGCTGTGCACTGATGTGTGTTTTGTACTGGGCTGCCGAAGCCTGTGAGTAATGCCCTGAACTCACGTTGAGCCAGTTTTTCTACATTCTGCAAATGCTTTCTTTCTTAGCTTCCTTCTGATAGACTAAAGCTGTTACTGAAGTGTAGTGTCTCTAGAGAGCGCATTATGGGAACTCTGGCTCTTGTGAGGATTTATTCAATTACGTTGCCGGACTGAAAGAAGACGCCGCTTGAGGATGTTCTTTTTCTGTAATGGACCCCCATTTGCTTAAATCCTTTTAAATCATATTATTCTTTCTGTAATTTCTGGGGAGCGGTGTAACATTCTTTGAAAAGTGCTGACTTGAGTCGTGATTCATAGATAGTATAGTAACCTGCACTTCTTGAGAAATTGGAGCCTGAGAAGCATTTTTGTAACAGTTCAAGATTTTGTCTTTCTGGTCTTTTGTAGGGCTGTAAATTTTTAGCTACCAATTATATTTTAAGAGATTGGAGACACTGTGCACTACAGATAAAAAGAAACAAAGTTCTGTAATGTAGTTTGCTTTATCTAGCCCTGATTTAAAGTGTGTCAGCATGGCTTTATATCTTGAGAATTTGTTGGACATCAGCTTTTTGGTCTCTTTATACCAGCTGTGTTTGCTGCCACCCACACAGGATGGAGTGTGTGCTCCGACTTTGTCTCACTGCTCCATAATTTATTGGCTGAACGTGTGTGTACTAGGTATATGTCCGGAAGAGTCTATAACTTTGATAGAAATAAGGAGGGATTGATTGATGATGTCATAAATATTCACCAAATTCGAATTTGTGTCACTCTCGTGACGCTCCCTCGAGGCACACGCATATAAAAAAAATCTAATTTCTTAGCCTGTGTCATGCTCCTGTAATACTGCCAACCTGCTCTCTGTGATACTCGAGCTTTCCCAAACTCTCAGCAACAGCTTATGTGCTCAATGTTGCCAAATCAGCTGCTCATTAATTTTGTTTGTGCGCTTGCATTCTGTTGTACTTTTGTCTCATTTTCACCCTGACTTTGAAGGATCTCTTTTGTGCTCAAATTCACCCTTTGAAGATGTTTGAAGATGTAAAAATAGCACAAACGTACTCTTTCCCCCTCCCTTGCTCTTATGTAATGACAACCCTGAAGGGCAATATGCTTTGTAATAATTTTGAAAAAGTGACGTATATTTATGGAGGTGATGGATTATATTTTGCTTTTGTATTTTTGTGAATACAAAATACAAAAGTAAGTGTATCCTGCAAAACTCTACATGAGTACATGACAGTATAAATGCAAAAGAATAAGTTTAAATATTTGAAAATCTATTCATATATTTCCCTTAGTTTTCTCTCACTTGATTTTGTTTTTTTTTGGGTGGGGGGCTTATCGGTGACTCATTCTGTCTGTGTGCCACCATGTTTATTTTCTGTGGTTATTATTATACCGTTCACGAGGGTCCATGTAGGCGTGAAGGAGCTTGGTGTGTCGCCCCTATGTGTCGGTCAGCTTGCTATGCAGAGTAGGTGGATGTCGTGAGACCCCCCCAGCCCACAGTATGTGTGGCTCTTATCACTGTCATGCAAATCCTTGTCCACCCACCTTGTTGTGCTCTCTTCCATGCCAGCCCATCATTACCAGCCACACAAAACAGTTTGCCTTATTTTATTTGTCCACCAGCTGAACTTGCAGGATTTTTTCTCTTAATGAGTCAATTTCTAACAAACCCACATTATAATGAGCCATGCTGCAAAAACCCTACATGCTTTTTACAATTAACCCTCCACCTAACCTGGTAAAATAAACACATGGTGGACTCATTGTTAAATGCAAAACGGAGGCCATTATCTGAGTAATAACTTGCCTATATCAACAAGCAGCAGTGGAAATGCAAATGTTTGCTGTGCAGCAAAGTTTTATGAAACATTGCATCAATTACCATGTCCGTAGGACTGTTGAATTTATGCAAGTTTTACTTTACGACAGTTAAACCTTCAACCCGAAGAAATTGAGTTTGACACCTTTGAAAAATTAATTTCCTCTCCAGCGAGCAGACAGGACAGGACAGATTTGTCCTGGATGGGGAAGGTACAATAAGTCCCACTAATCTGTGACTCATTTCAATCCACCTCCCCAATCACACTTCCATGTTTATCCCCTACATGTCCTGGTTCGTGTTTCTCTGTGTTCAACTGTCCCCTTCTTCTCCACACCACACCGGGGACCTGCCGCATTTTCATTAATTCATCAATGACTCCTACTCTCAGGCCCCAGTCCAGTACTGCAAGCATGAGAGAGAGAGAAGTAGAGGAAGTGGGTGCAGAGGATTTATTAGTGTTTAAAGTGATGGAGGAGAAAAGCTATGAATAGACCCACAGCTCTTTGAGATAAGCCCCAACACAATTCCTGCTGTGGAGTTCCTGCTGTGGACAAAAAACAGCTTGAAACTCAACAACTCTTATAGTAAATATGTTTAAGGTGCTCTTCTTTTTCAGTTTCACTCAATGATTAAAGAGCGAGTATTATGTGTCTTCCAGGCTCACAGTGTTATCTTATAGCACAATCAAGTAACTATGCTAACTTCAGTTGTTATAAAAATGCTGTAAATAACAAACATGACTTAAAAGAAACTTGTCTCCGAAATTGTGTCTGTCTCTTTAAGAAGCTCCTGCTCTTTCCGACACGCCGCCTTCAACAATCCTTCTCCATTTTGCCATTTACAACCATTCTTTGGAGCGTTGGACTGAGAAGAAGCTTGTATGATCAGGTGTTTGCTAATTGCGACTGCCGCTAGTCCGAAGGAGCTGAGTGTTGAAGGCATGGGGGAGGGATGCTCTGTGGGATGGAAGTTCGACTGGAGTTGTTTGACTCTGTCTGTATATCCCAGGAAAAAAACAACTGCAGCTCCAAGGAGGAGTTTTGCTTAAATACATGGTGCATTGTATGACCAAGCCCTTAGCCACTTCTGAATGGTTGCCATGGGAGATTCAAGGATTCCTCTTCATCCTGGTGTAGATTATTGGTAACCAGACGAGGCTCAGACAGCTATCAAGTTAATCTTAGCTAAAAATACTAAAGTTTTATTGTATTGTTTTTACACAATATTTTAAGTATTCCTATGTTATTTATAACATTTTATTATTTTTATTAGTCAGTTGGGAAATCTGCTTAAGTTTAAGTAAATATTACCGTACTTTGAAGAATGTAGCTTTCTGCCAAGGTCTAAAATATGGTCTCATACCTCCAGGTCTCCTAACATAAAATAAGCATTTATTATGTCAAGATATTTATCAGTATTATTTTGTGACTTAAGGATATCGTGAAAACTTTTTGAAAGAAGAGAAGAAGAGTGTCATGGGCTATTCTGTGTGCAACTCTGAGATATTTATTCTGTGATGTGCATTAGACACGCACAGATTGTTGGTTATTTATCGAGGATATAAATACCGTGATTTTGGGACAAATGGCACCAGCTGACAGCTGGTCTGGGAAATCTCGCCTCTGTTTGAGTGTCTGAGTGTTTCATAAAGTGCTGCTTATCATGAGCCACAAAACGATCTATGTTAGTTTAAAGTGTGGAGCCTGAAAATTTCTGGGGGTTCTGTGAAAATCTGAATAGTGTTGAGTCAACTTCCTGGAGGATGGATGCAGCGTTCTGTCTTGGTGGAGTGGTAATTGGGCAGCTGGTAATCTTGTTAATGAAGGGTCAGGGTGCTCTTGCAATGAGGTTTGCTGTCACATTAGTGAGAAGGGCATCAGTTTATGTAATGGAAGCTACAATAAATCTGTTTTTATTAATTAGAAGTAGATAAATGTTGGACTTTATATAAAAAGAAGCAAAGAATTACTGTCTGTGTTTGCCTTGCACAATTTTTTCCCCCTTTGCCTGTATGAAGTGTCAGACTATCATACCCCTCATCACTCGACTCCACTGCTGACGGTGTAATGACCTACTTTTTTTCCATTACGTTTTAAGGCTCTCAAACTTGCATGCTGAATGTATGATTTCTTTTTTATTTGTACCTGAAAATGGATACAGCATTCATTTGGGGTTTTTTGGAGGTTATCCCTTTTTTTCATATCTTCCTTCTCCCTGACTGTGCTTATGACTCACCACTGCTGAATTCTCCCAGCCAATCAGAATTCATCTCTGTCTGGGTGTCTAGTTTGTCTCTCAAATGTAAAATGTGAAAAACCACCATCTTTCCTCAAGTTGTGTGAGCTGCACAATTCAAGACTGCTTTTGATGTGCTGCATGTGTCTGTTCCTGTTGATTTTTATGTGTTTAGTTATGTGTCTGGAGCCAACACTGAACCTCTCTTTGCATATCTTGCTTTTGCAGTATGTCAACTTTTTCAGTGGGTGCATTATTATTTGAATAGCTGCAGTTGTGTTGCATCTGCTGACAGGTTTACTGGCTCCCTTTGCAGCAGATTGTGCCTCTGCCTCTTCGTTAAACACTGTCGTTAGTTTTCCAACCTTACTGTGAATGAAGTTGGCCATATCACTTCAGTGGTATAAAAGAATCAGAGTCAAAGATAACTAACTTACTGTTTGACGTGCCTCTAAGCGTACCCCTGGAGTGCATGAGACTTTATTACTTTTATATTATTTGTAGGGTGAAATGGAGCAGTATTTGAAAAGATGTGTGTAAAATGAACCGCCACTTACTTTTATTGCATTTTTCTCATACATACCGGTCTAATTGGTTGTGTCTGTCTGTCTGTCTTTGTCTGCTTCTCTTTCAGGGGTTTGCGGTTGTTGTGGGGCACTCAGGCCTCGGTACAAGAGACTGGTCGACAACATCTTCCCAGAGGATCCGGAGGTGAGAAACATAGTTGGCACTCTGTTTCTTTTCTGATGCTTTCTCATGATGTCCTTGTCGTGATGTGATTGCGTAGAGTACATTGCAAAAGTATTTATACCCCTTTATCTTTCTTACATTTTGTTGTGTTACAGCCACAAACGTTGGTGTATTTTATGGAGATGTAATGTGATAGAGCAACTCAAAGTAGTGCATAATTGTAAAGTGGACTTTAATAGATGCCAGGTTTTTAATTAATGAAAATATGTTTTCCAGCAAGACAACAACCCAAAACATTCAGCCGGCGTGACTATGGAACAATTAAATCAAAGGATGTGCATGTTAGAATGGCCTAGTCAAAGACCAATCCATAATGTATAAAGACCACATGTCCTTTTCCCTTCTTTTCACAATTCTGCACTATTTTGTGTCATTTTGTCACATAAAATCCCAATAATATCCATAAAATTTGTGGTCAGAACGTGACAAAATGTGAAACAATTCAAGGAATAGCAACACTTTTTCCAAGTTTGCCATAGAAATCTGTTGGAGCTTCTTAACCCATTAAAGTTGTGACTAATGGCTGGTAAAAGAATATTTTTTCCCCCCAGATTTGACAATATTTTTAAATTCCCAAGTGAATATATAGCAAGCCCAAATATAATTTCCTTGATTTAGGAAGAGTAATGAAGTGGTGGGAACCAAGGATTTAAAAATGCATGAGCATGCATAGCTGTATCCTCCTCTGCTTCCTCCTCTTTGCTACAATTTCCTATGATTAACTTGAATCTGACTCCGATGACTCATAAAGACAACTCATTTTGGTGGAGATGAAGAAGGCGATCTAAATTACAAAGGAAACTTTTCATTAAAGCTGCATTACAAGTGCAACAACCCACTTTGTCTTTTAAATATGCCAAGAAGTTCTATTACAGCTGCATGAGAACATATTTACATTTTAGTTCCTATTTTTGGGTGTATATAGCTGTGCACCTGCATGTTGCGACCCCAAAAATAGTTTCTAAGTTTGGTTTCAAACTGCTGTAACTAATGGCAACCCAGGAAACTCGAACAAATTGAGCTATTTTTGAATGTTTATTCTAATATGTTACTGACTGTGCAAGCACATGGTCGGTCGCCTGTTAGCACATTTACACTTTTTCATGGTTTATACAGAATAATTGTTGGTGACGGGAGTAATTATATGTTTCATTTCTATTTACACCAAAGCTTTTGACAGTTTTTACTATCTCAGACGGCCTGTTGTGAGTTGGATTATCATAACTGCCTGTTAGATTTAAAATCTCTGTCATCAAGCGTTTCAGAGAAGGCAAAATTGGCTTTTGCTCTGTGCTGATTTCGCAAATAAATCCGATTAGAAGTCTGTACCTTATTTGCAGAACATAAAAAGCAGAGTTGGCTAATAATGCTAATGCTCCCTTTTTGCTTTTGTTGAATCAGGAGGACCTATAATAGCTGTTTGCAAAGCACTTACGCTTGAAAAAAAAATCTTAAATTTATGATATTGTCAATGTTTTTTTGGGTGTCAGGTTACTACATAGGCTGTGATTTCATTTTCTGCATTGACTACACTATAAAAATCTCTAAAAGAACATAAGTTCCAATAAGTTTCCTCTCCAAACTTATTGGAAAGGTTCTTCATTTTTGCTGTAGGCAGCTAGCATTGAAACAGCTTAAAGTGAACAATATCTGGTATCTTGTTTCAAGTCTCTTGCTTGTGATAACTGCATCAATTAGCCACAGCTCCAAGAATTTTGCCTGCAAAAAAAGAATTTGGTGTTCAATTGCAGAAGATGGATCAGATTATGAAAAAGGCCTACAAAATGAAACACTGAAATGTTTCATTTTGTTATGTCAAACCTAAATGTTTTCAGTCCCATAGTTTAATTGTTGAGTTTGAGAAATTCAAGCATTTTTCAGATGCCTGAAATTTTCAGAAAGAAATAGAGAAGTACAAATAACTAACCTAGTTTTGTTTGTAGAAAGAAGAATTGGATTATATTTATGTTGCATGAAGTGAATGGTCGGTACAGAAAAAAAAATGACAACAGCATAGATGTGATTAGCTTCAGTTAAAAATTCCAGTTTATAATATGAGCATTAAATGTTTCCATCCCACAAGCGCAGTGAAAACATTCCTTCATCTTCATCCACCTTTTACCTCAGGATGTTAATAATGTGAATGCGCGCAAGTTATTAAATTTTAAATTGATTCTTCTCATTGTGTTTTGCAGCTAAATGAACAAACCTAAACAGATTTCAGTTCACTGGTTTTTATTGGTTCTTTGTATGTCTGATGTTACTCTTGTTTTATTGAATTTTAAAAGGCCAGAGCTGAAAATAATATATATTCAAGGAATAATATATATTAGCTAGCTGACTCAAAGCCAAGAATATATTATACAGTATTTGGTTTTTCTGATTATGACCAATCATAATTAAATAAATAAGATCTATTTGGCTGGCTGGCTGAGCTGTATCTACATTTTCTATTTAATTCCTGCTCCAAACACAGTCATAAACCACTTCTGGTTTTATAAAGTTGGACTAGATTGTTTTAATATTTCCTTACATCTGGATTGCGACTTTGAGTTGTTTTGGGTTTTAAAATTAGACTCTCAGTGGACTTGGTGTGTTTTTAGCTCTCTTCTATCCTCGGCCGAAGTAAAGAGCGGTGAAGTAGGTCATAGGGGGAGAGCAAAAGGGAAACTTGGTGATCCAGTTATAAGCTTATATTTAAGTTGCTTGGAATGAGAAGAACGGTTTCCTTTTTTAATATATATATTTTTACGTCTTATATTGACATTCTATCAGAATTTTTTAAAACACAGAAATTGACTTGCAGCGAACCCTACAGCATGAACATCTACTCTGCCATAAGAGTAACATGGATATTTCTCCTTATATAGAGTCCTAATTATTATTCATATTGGTTACCTCTGGTCCTTCTGTCTCCTCCCATGACACTCCTAGGATGGACTGGTCAAGGCCAATATGGAGAAGCTGACATTTTATGCCCTGTCAGCTCCAGAGAAACTGGACCGTATCGGGGCCTACCTGTCTGAGAGGCTGTCACGGGATGTGGCCCGGCATAGATATGGGTAAGCTTCAACTTCTTTCTTCTTTGAGTTTAAAATAATACGTCTTTTCCATTTTCTCTGCTCTGAAACCGATGTTTATAGTTTTCACATTCTAGTAATTTGGATAGGATTGGACAGGATTTATCTTTATCTTCATTAAGATAAAACTCATTTTGTACAATTCTTCCTAGAATTGTGCAATTCTAGGAAGAATTTCAGATAGCCACACTATGATGTAATAAGGCATGTGTTACATTTATAATCTTCTTATATCACTGATCTCTAGACAAAATCAGAACTCATCAAAGAGCTTAAGAAGATCTCCGTGGTGATGCATGTAGATGATACTGTGTTGTAAACCCATAAAACCCTTAGTCATCAGTCTGTTCAGTCCACACCTGATTCAAATGTTGGTTATGTTAGTGTAGGACTATAATACTTTGATTTTCACTTCAAAAAATAACCTTGCGTGTTATATTTACACTAAAAAGTGTCAAACTAAAATGAGCACCATATTTCTTGGGAATAATAAGGTTGCGTTTTTTAGAAAGTGAAACATGTCCTTTTTTTTTCCTATTCAGATATGTGTGTATAGCTATGGAAGCCCTGGACCAGCTGCTGATGGCCTGCCACTGCCAGAGCATCAACCTGTTTGTGGAGAGCTTCCTCAAGATGGTGCGCAAGCTGCTGGAGTCTGACAAACCCAACCTGCAGATCCTAGGAACCAACTCTGTAAGTACTCTGGATGAAGACAATAATGACAATGTGTATGTTAGCAGCTTGTTTTATATTTGTTAATGTCGAGAAGGAACTTATGCGTCACGCACGTTATAAATTCCTCTACTGCGAGAAAATTGGATGAAGTGGTTTAAGGCTACTTGAATTTAACTCGGTTCGATTAATGGTACATTCACAAGCCACATGTTTCACATAATGCCTGTGGTTAATGTGCTTTGATACTCATCAGTGTTATTTTCATCATGTTGCCCAATTTTACTAGTAAAGAAGTTTACAACTTTTGATAGTTTTTGTGAAATTTCCAGTGGTTGGTTGCTATTAGAATTTTAAAATCAGGTTACCATTGAAATTACATTTGGTCACTGTGCTAAAACTCCGGATTACTTGATTATCACTAAACAGAGTTGGAAGCAGAAGGCAGTGAAAGCAAAGCAACTACATTTCAAGAATATCAGGTTTCTTATTATGTAACGACAATGCACATGTCACTACATAATAGTAGCGACTGGGTGGTCGTGTTGTCGTTGTTACTCAGCTGAATTAAAATGAATTTGAGTTAGAAAAGCGGTTCAAGATTGAGTGTATTTCAAGTCCTGTCATAATGTATTAAGTATCAAATGCACTTGGAAAAATGTTGACAAAATTGCACAAACTGTTAAAAATCTTGTTTTCCTGAGTTTTTAAATTAGGAAGTTGGGAAATTGTAGTTTTATTTAAAAAATACAATATTTCTGGCATATTGCTCTCCACCAATAACACATTCAACATATAAATATACGGTACAAAGCTGCCTGATAATATAATGACCCGTAGCTTTTACAGAAATCAGCGAAGACATCCTGCAGCATCAAATTCATCTCAGTGGATTCAGGGTGTATTTACTTTCATGTTGAAATTTCAAAGGCATATAACCCTTGAGAAATGTACATTGTGAAAGATCAGAGCTCAGCACAGAACATTGGGAAGAAAGAGTGATGAGTTTCATCTTGTGTAGGGAGCAGCAGTCAGCACTGTAAGCTGTGCCAGCAGAAGGCACATAAAGGAAATTAAATTAACTATAGACTTCAAGTGCAAAGCTTTGCAGACTGATGAGATGTGGAAACTTCACTGTCATAATGTAGAACAATCGGAGAGTTTGATAAATGTCCATGTCCAGTTATGGCTGTATACTCAGAAGCATCCAGATGTCTTGTTTTTCACACATTAAGCTCCTGTCATGAGCTAAATGGTTAGTTTCTTTTATCTCACTGCTCTGTTATGAACAGTGCTTGAAGCAGGTTTTAATTTCTCCTTGTAATGCCTGGAATTGCAACAAAAATCATTATATTTTTAACAACTATTGATTAAAGCTTTTAATCAAATATGTTCCACTTTTATACCTGGAAGATGCTTCATATTACCAGCAGCTGGATTGCTTTCAGGTTTCACCACCAGAGCATCAATTTGGATACTTTGGGTACTTACTGTAATTTAAAAACCTCTCCAGATGTTAATGTTTAAGTAGATTAATGAGTTTTCTTTTTGTTACTTTTTTAAACAACATTGTTGTTTTTTTCTAGTTTTCACACTAATCCAGATGGTGTTTTTAATAAGATTTTATTAGCTTTTATTATTATTATTGTCTACGTTGGTGGCTGCTCCTCATTTAATCATCACTTCAAGTACCCTTAAGATCCAACTTGTTTAAAAAAAAAAATCCAGTTGATAATTTATTATCTTGAGGATGTTTTGAAGCTGAATGTCAGCCGGTTGACTTTGCTGACATTTGCCAGCCCAGTGGGAGAGCTCCCCCTCTGCTCTGCATTATTCACTCCTAATTACATTAGCTACATAGCTACAGTTTGACTTCAGCTAAATGAAAACTCTTTTGACTAACTTTGGTTTGTCAATACGATTTAAAAGTAATTGACAACTTTTCTGCCATTTTTCTTTTTCAGTTTGTGAAGTTTGCTAATATAGAAGAGGACACTCCATCGTACCACCGCAGCTACGACTTCTTTGTGTCCCGCTTCAGTGAGATGTGCCATTCAAACTATGAGGACCCTGACATCCGTACCAAGTATGTAAATAGCTGCTTTGTTTGCTCTCTGGAGACAAAAATATCCACAAAGTGCTGTTTTTAGATTAAGTGGAAAGTTGTTTTTTTTTTAGATTAGAATTGCCTCAAGTCCTTTCTTTTATGAAGTCATTTTTAAAATAGACGCCTTTTTAAAATAACTTTGGATGCAATCAAGCGGTAGATAAAAATACACAGTACTATAACTGGAATTCTTTTTATACTCTGTTATTATTAAGGGCTTTCTGTCATGTGTAAATGTTGCCACCAGGATTCGGATGGCGGGGATTAAAGGTCTGCAGGGAGTGGTGAGAAAGACTGTGAATGATGAGTTGCAGGCAAATATCTGGGATCCCCAGCACATGGACAAGATTGTCCCCTCTCTGCTGTTCAATCTGCAGAGTGGAGAGCGCACAGAGAGGTGAGTGTTCATGCGCTATTTATTGCATCTGTATTGAAGCTAGCATGTTGGTTTTTATCCAAATGACAAAACAAAAGTATATGGAAACCCATTCGTTAGGGGCGATGTCTAGAAGCGTTACAAAACCTAAAGAATATCTAGTTACAGTAGAGATGCACCAATCAGAAGTTTGATTCCAATACTGATCTCTGGTGTTTTATAAAGCTCTGACCTGCCGATTTTAGTGGATCCATATTTGTCCATGGGAACTATAAGAACAATGTTAATCATAGTTTTTGAGCAGCCATCATACTTGAACAGAAGCTGAAATTTATCATTAATCTAAAAGTAAAGCAAAATGAATATGGAGTAGACATTTGAAGCAGTTAGCACTAACTCTGAGGTTTCCCGCAGTTTTTACCCTTCATGTTTTCTCCTGAATGTCTTGTTCTGTCACTTATTGTTAAAATTGCTGACATGTCTCAATATGTTGTAGAAAATTTCATTTCTTTGTTCTTCTGACTTTGCTTTACGCAACTAAAATAAGCTAGCTTTGTCTTTTTTGTGCCTTAGTAAAATATTTCCACAACAAAAGGGTTAATTGAAAAAATATTGGGTTTTGATTTAATCTTCTCTAGGCTATTCTAATAAATCCTTCTGTTGTGAATTTGAAGTCATTACTAGATTTTTCTCTTAAGTTCAAGAACAGTACTCCTTTTGTATTTCACTGACTTACATTTCTACTTTTAAACTTTTAAAAGTAGACGAAATACGTTGTATTTCTAAGGAAGCTGTAATTTAATCTACCACCACCGCTCTTCCTTTCAGAAACATTTTAACTTGTCATCATGCGTCTTTACAAACTCTTGTTAAGATAATCCAACTCATTTAATTTTGCGCTCATTTGACAGCTAGCTATATTTTTTTCCTAATTACCAGACTTTCTTGTACAGTAGTCTCTTGAGGATGTTTCAGTCTCTGCTTTTTTATTTTCTTTAATTAACTATTTAAAAAATTAGTGAAAATGTCTGGCCTTAAATGATATCCACCACGAACTGAGAGTATCTGCTGTATTTTATTTGACTCGAATGTTTCTCGTGAAACAAGTTTTAAATGAAGCAACATGATAAAATCACTCAACACAGAACAGAGAACTGTGGAAAGAGATTGGTAAACAAACATCAAACATTTCCCTGATGTCCTCATATGACCTGTTATGTTATTTTATGCAAATTGATATTTAAATTTAGGTAACTTCAAACATTTTTCAGCAGGATCATGGTTCTGTCTTGATAATGTGCAGATAGCCAAACTCAAACATGACTTCAGTGTACAAAAACATAATAAAAGGTGAGCAAAATGATGGAAAAAAAAAATCACTTGTCACTTAACTAGCAAGAGTCACAAAGTTGAATATGAGATCCTAACAGATCAAATCATAGTGCAGCAACCATATCTCTAATTTTATAGCGTTTAATAAAAAATACTAACAAATAGCCATGAAATTATCAAGTATTAAACTGAAACTCAACCTATTTTTAGAAAATTTAAAATAAGAACTTGACTGGAATATTTACTGATCACAGAAAGTCTGATAAAAGGAGCGACTCAGTCAGGACTTTTGCACACCACAGTGCCTAACTTAAGCTTAACTTTTTGCTTCTAAAGGCAAACTGTCGTCTGAGGTTTACATAACTATTATCAAGCAGATCAGTCACATTTAATATGTGGTGATTAAGCTGAAGCTCCAGCCTTAACCTTCCAAACATCGACAGCCCAGTCCAGAGCCTCTGAGTCTCACCTATTACTCATGCCATTTATCATTATTGTCACTTTATGAACCCACTGACAGCTCTGTTCTCCTCAGGGGGGTTTTATTAAACCACCAGCAGAATCCAAGAACAAACATGCTGTGGGTTGAAATATTTAAGAAGACAGGAGAGGAGCATGAAAGGAGGATTCAAAGAGAGTAAAAAGAGGAGTAGGTGGAGAATAATATCTCAGGTAGGAGTCTGAAGGTGCCAGTTTGTGAGAGAATATGCAGACTCTGGAGCCTCACTCTGTTGGCAGAGTTCCACATTCTGAAATTCCCTTTGACGTCAACACCAAGATCTGACAGATAAGAGCGCAAGGGGGAAGTAGAACACTGAAGGATGGATAACAGAGCATGGAGCATTAGAAACAGAAACAGGCTATTGACAGAGGGAGTTGCAGACAGACTGACACTCTCCAACACGGTCGCATTTCCCTCTCAGCTTGCCTCCTTTCTGTTTATGTTCTGTGGTTCTGCTCCTGCTGTGCATCCTCATTTCCTTCTCACACTGTGTCCTGCTTGTCATTACCCACAGCAGTCAGCGCTGAATCTAATTACCTCAAGGTCAAAAATTTTCCTCCACTTCTGTCCCAGTGGACATGGGCTATTTTATTTAAAGATCAGAGAGTTCAGACTAACTTTGGAAGTTTCACTTCCTGGAATAACTGTGACTGTATGAAAAAAAGATGTTGCAAATATTATTTTTCTACTCCTAAAAGACCCTCCCAGCAAATAGCATCTTCTTGTGTTCACATTCAAACGAGGCAGTATGGATTAATTTTGGGCAAATTCTGCTCACAATTGTGCACATTTATGTCAGTTTCAAAATTGGCTAATAGAATCTCATTCTCAAAGACCAGAGTTGTTTGTATTTAGTAGTTTGCATAAAAATAAAAATACCGTTGACTAAAGCCTGGTGGGCGAAAAAGAGCAATCTGCTGAACTGCTGACTTTCCAAAATATGGCTCAAGGATGCAAATAGTATTTACAATCAAATAAATTGTCTAAATTTGGTTATAATAACATCACTTTTTTAAACTGAAGCGTACAAGCCTTATTCTTAACCTACATACAGATGATGCATCACATGCTAGGTTTAATAACCACAACTTCATTCAAGTAATTGTAAAGAAGCTCAGTTGATGGGTGGGAGTTTTCACTGTTGCAAGAAGTGCCTCAGGAAGTGAACTGGTGGGCCTTAACGCTAATCAGACATGATTTCTGCAGTCCGTTGTTCTTTGAGTTTTGAGAAATGTCTCCTTGGGTCAGATCCTGGAGTTTTCTGTTAAATAAAAAAAAAAAAACTTGTTCAAATTATTATAAAGCTGCTGGTTCTGATGGAGTTTCTTACTCCAGTGTGTATCTCACAACCTTTGAATTTCTTACTTAGTTTTAGGAAACAATAAGGAAACAAAGAACTCATTTTCTAATAAAATCGGAGGATCTCACCCTCTAGGTCCTGAATATATTTGATTCAGACATTATTAGGTTCAGATTCACTTGCGTCATATTGATAGCACTGTTCTGGCAAGTATGCTTTGTTATATAATGCCATGAATCAGAATGAGAGAGAAGAAATCATTGTTAACACCCATTCTTCCAAATAAATACACATAAGTAATACTCTAATACTGTTTTTGCCTCATAACTTTGGAGCCTATGTATGATTTAGAATTATTTTTCTTCATTTCTAGTTCTGCTGCAAAAGCTTTTAATGGTGGACATCTAAAAATGTGGAATAATGAGTGAAATGTCCCGCTTAGGACAGACAGGACAAACCACTGCTTTAGTGATGTTTACACAATTTCTTTGCTCTTTATTGCAGCAGAAACCATCACAGCCAGCAGCAGGATTTTGACAAATAACTTAGTCTGTGTAACTTAAATTTGTTTTAATAAGAATAATGAATGTTTTTGATAGTTGTGTTCCTTACTGTAAAGTTGTAAGCTAGCTAGTGTGTCACTTTTTTGTTGTGTCGGCTCCAAAATATGGATTAAGATATTTATGTTTGCATTTCATATAGGAGCAGAATACAGCAGCTTATAAACAAGAAGAGGATCCTATTGGACCCGATTGCTTTTAAAGTCAACATATTGCAGTTTGACTGAAAAGGTTTCATTCAAACACAGAATCATCCTGTAGAGTTCAAAGGAGAACTATCCTTGTTCTCCAAGGATTTAGTTGTATTTAATCCTTTTGTTTGTTTAGTTTTATTATTTATCTCAGAATAAATTTCTCTTTTGACTAAAGCTTTAAATTATAGGTTTTTTCAAGCTTCTGGAGTTTGTGAAAATATAAAAGCTGTGAGCAGAAACTTCACCTTCTTTATTGTTTTTAAGTTTAAGGAGTTACCGTAAGATTCTTCCTCCCCTTCAGCAGCTGATGAGATAAAAGAGTCAGGATGTTAATAAATAATGCCATCATTGCTGGACTACCAGAGGCTTGTCTTGACCAAGTTATAATGGAGTTGATGATTTTAATTATGCATGAGAATAACCCACACATGTATATAGACTTAGGCATGAACATGTCTCCCCTGGTTAAAGCAGATGTGCTGGTCTACACACTGTTGTCTTAGTTCCTACTGCAGAAGAGCTGCAGTCGGTAAAGTCGATCCAGTTCTGAGTGATGCAGTGGTTTATCCGATTCTGAGTGTTTCATTTAGTAAGACATTGCTTTCTGTGTATGTTTGCTTTACTGACTCACAGCGAATCCAACGTTTCTGTTTTTCTCTCTCTTGCCTTCACTCCTCTCCCTCTCCTCACTTCCTCCCTTCCTGGTCCCTCCTCTCCCTTTGCTCCTCTTTTTTTCTGCTTCATCACCTGCGCCGCTCCCCACCAGCCGCTCTCCTTCTCCGCTGCAGGCGTCGGAGAAGGAGAAGGAAAGCCCCGTGGAGCTGACGGAGCGCTGTTTCAGGGAGCTGCTGGGTCGAGCCGCCTATGGCAACATCAAGAACGCCGTCTCGCCCGTCCTGATGTAAGGCAAATTTCTGGCTCTTTTTAAAGATCTGCCTCTCTTGTGCAGTTATTTACATATGCGAACACATCGGCTAAATAGGGGGAAATGCTGCATCTTTGGGTTCTGCTGGAACATTTTTATCTTTCTGCTGTTTGGTTCAGAGGAGAGCGATGAGGGCGGTGCAAGGGTATCGACTAGATCTGAGATTTTGTTTGTGAATGGGGTGTTTAAATTATATATTACTGTGGCAATGCTATATGTAGGTCACATCACTGGACAGATATTGTTTTTGGCAGGACATTCTTGATTTTTCCTGTAATTTCTTTTGGTTTAAATAATTTGCTAATCTAAATCTTTGCCTTTTAAGCTGCATTCCCCTTTTTTAATGCAGTCCTTAGTGCATTAGTTCTCACTCTCATAGTTTTTTTTACCTTTTGTTTGTTACACATTTATACCTTTTTATTGCTTGTTACTTGGTTTTGTACATCATGGCTTCATTTTTAACCTCCAAGTTAAAGATTTCCAGAGCTTTTATTTCTTTGGAGTGAAACTTTGGTGAAACCGAACAAGTGAAATAAATTACAGTAATTACAATTAAAACTAAATAGGAAAACAGTTGTAAATTTTAGAATTATTTTACCTTTGGGTATTTTTTAACTGAATCTTTAGTACAGGATAAAGGATTTTACCACTGATATACTGTTGTTTTATTTGCAATGTAGTGTTCATCAAAGTACCCTGGAAAATGATAAGAGTTCAGGAGACAATGACAAAGATGTTGATCTACTTTGGTTGCAACTTATCTGTTGTGATAACCTTTAGGAAATGTGCCACAACTTTGGAGTTTTTACATAAAAAAACAACAAAAAAACCCCAATATCTTTTATTTGAATGAGAAGAGCAGCTATTGTTTCTGCTTCTTCTAAAATACAGATACAATAATTTTAGTAATGCTTGATAATTTGTTGCACGGAAACATAAAGGGAGCATCGAGGTGAAACTGTAATAAAAAACAACCGGCGCTTCTGTGTTCCTTGTCTTCAGAAAATATAAGGGTTTGGTGCTTTTTCATCTTTTTGACGTTTTTTTAATTTATTTCTTTGATTGTATCGCTGTGTAGAAAAGCTCCAAATCCAGCAGGAAAACATGATGTCTTACTATCTGTGGAACTCCAAAGAATCTGTTACAAACGTCAAACCACCGGCTGATTTAAGACATTTTAGTGGTTAAACTGAACCAGTTATATTGATATGTCTTATGTGGTTATTTACAAAATATAAAAACTTGCTTATTCATGATGGATTACAGTCACTTATAAATCTGTTGTTTTTATATTTTAAGCACCATCAGACTTAAATTGTTATTTTATTCAGTATTTACTCTCAGATGCTTATACCTCCCTTCTTATGTCAGTTCTATCTTTGCATCTCTTCTCTCCATCTCCTCTGGCCTCCACTTCTCCCTCCCTCCCCTCCATCTCTTCCCGCTCCAGGCACTTGGACAACCACTCTCTATGGGAGGGAAAGACCTTTGCTGTGCGTTGCTTCAAAATCATCATGTACTCCATCCAGGTGAGAGAGACAGTGTTCGCTCACACTCCTGAAAACCCCGTCTCACTCTGCTCTCATACTAACCAAGTCCAGATATTATCATGAGACATGTTATTTGCTTTCAGACAACCTCATGTTTTTATTTATGACACACCCTAGAGGCCAAAGTGGATACAGCCTCCAGTGTTTGGTTTGATTAGATTTATGTTTCTGCAGTGTCTCCACATTTTGTCGGGACAAAAAAAAAAGAAAAGAAAAACAGCCCTTACTCATCGGTTTCCTTCATTTTTCACTCATGTTTCAGGCAGTCCCTCTTGTGCTCTTTTTGTTATAGTCCCAACACTCTCACTTAGTAATCCAGCAACTCCTGGGCCATCTGGATGCTAACAGCAAGAACTCGGCCAAAGTGCGGGCTGGCATTGTAGAAGTGCTGCTGGAGGCTGCTGCCATCGCAGCCAGCGGCTCTGTAGGTGTGTCACACCTGGAGAACAGAGACTCTGCTTGGCAATTTTAAAATCTGCTGGAAAGTCCTGCGCATTTTAAAAAATGTTGAGCCTTTTGTTGTGTGAATGCAGGCCCTACAGTGTTGGAGGTGTTCAACACCCTGCTGAGGCAGCTGCGCCTCAGCGTGGACTACGAGTTGACCGGCTCGTATGACGGCTCCACCAACATCGGCACCAAGATCATCAAAGCTCACGAGGAGCGGCAGCTGCAGGAGGCTGTCATCAGGACCATTGGTTAGCCTGTTGCTTTCATATAAGGCAGCTTTAAATGAATACATCTGTTCTTCCACTTATTTAATGTTTACTTCTTGTTTCCAGGTTCATTTGCCAACACCTTACCCACGTACCAGAGGTCAGAGGTCATGCTGTTCATCATGGGAAAGATCCCAGTCCCCGGAGTAAATTTGACTCTTCACCCTAACGAACTTGTGTACGTTTTTTCACAACTATGCACACAGTACCTCTTATAGACATTTTCCCATGACCAAGAATTATACACAGAGGTTCAAAATGTTGTTTGAATACAAATGTATTTAGACCCAGGTTTAAATGTATTGTTTCCATTTCCAGGTCTCAGGGAACACGAATGATTCAGATTATGTTGCTCAAGTCCTTGGTGCAGGTAAATGTTTGCTTTTTCTTTTAATGATTATAAGATTTTAATGTATGGTTCTTTTTGTAGCATTTACAAGCAAGAAGGTAAATACAGTATGAGACATCAGATGAGTAATTTTCTCAGGGTATCCCCCCAGAAAACTTGCTAAGCCCAGTGGTCGGGCGCCAAGGTGATCCACCGGCGGCCCACCTGGTTTTTGTATTAAAAGATGTTAAGTTGACAAGAAATGTAAAATTATTATCGGGTAACTATATGTTACGGGAAAACATGGCCAGTGAAATGCTATTTAAACCCACAACTAGTCTTAAAAACAACTAATCAAAAAATACAATTAAAATGAATAGCAATTATTTGCACTTCTGTTTAATCCAAATTAAGTCAGTGGCTCCATAAGGTTCCCCAGGGCTTCAGGGGCCCCATAAATGCTAATATTTTAACACAGACCACAGATACATAAATGTAACATTTGTTTATTGGAATTGTCAAGACTGCTAAATTTGATTTAATGGTTTCAGGATGCATAAAATATTTTAAATTGGTTAACATTTAAATGTAAGATTTTAAGGAGCTGGCAAGTTTACTTTGTAGAAGTTCAAACAACAGTATTCATAATTGAATTGTTTTGTTACCACAGTTACAATCTAATGCTGTGAGTTTAATCTTTGAGTTTAAGCTCTGTTTGTTCACAAATATAAATTAGTAAACTGCAATTACAATTTATTGCTTTTTATTTTGGCCAATTAAATTACTCCCCTTTTCCCAGATTAAATCTGACACAGAAGCTGCTAGAGTTGCCAATGTTTTTAGCAGCAAGCGGGGCCCCTTAGTCAAATTCTGCTCAAGGCCTCATACAGCCTTGGACCGGCCCTGCATGATGAGTTAAATCCGCTGCACTGCGCACAGAAATGTGCAATAAACGGTAGATTTAATTCAACGCTGCTAATGTGGCTTTAGTAGCTCTTCTATTTCGTGTCTGTTGAGTTTTTAGTAAGACCCACAGAAACTGTTCTGGTTGCTGGAGTTAATGGGACGAGATTATCAGAGGGTGCGCGCATTAACTCTGGCTGACTAAATAACACATTTGATACGGTTCGTGAAACCGGAAAAATAATACTAAAAATAATTATAAAATAATATAAAACCAGCATGAAGCGTGACTACGAGGAGAGCTCGAAATCTCCTCACAGGGCTGAACCTGCATGATGAGGTTAGCGCTGGTCGTTAACCACTAACACACCGGCCAACCGGGAACAAATACATAAACTTTACAGGGAAGACAGAGGTGTTGAGATGTAAACGCCGCACATAATTGTTCGTTCACAAATATAAATCATTCTCACCGCTCCCTCAACACGCACCTCTGAGTTCGCGACTACAAGGTATTCCTCAGGTTCACGTAAAGCTGCGCAACCAGAGCTAATGCGGTGGGTTTTAAACTCCTACCTTGAGTTCTCCAAAGAAACATAATTCCTCACAGGAAGTTGATGTAAATATCTATACAGGTGAGCCTGTGTCCAGTATGAGTGAGAGGAGTGAAAGGAGGCGCGCGATCCGCTCTGAGGTAAACTTCATCAAGCAGCGGCAGCGCGCGAGGCAACGAGCAGAGGCCCAAGCTGTGTGATTGGTCAGCTCGCTGCCGGCTTTAAATGCATAAACTAGAAACCTATATATTATAAACTTATCTTTTAGGAATAAATCTGCTTTGCTGGTGAAATGCTCAGAGTAACAGAGACGCTTGCAATCCAGCTTAAAAAAAATAAATAAATTAACCGTTTTTTTTAGTGTTATTTTTTTTAAATTATTTTTCTAAAAACATAAACAAGCAACGCTTAGCCCGGGGGAGGGGCTGGTAAAGCATGGCGGCCGCCAGGCTAATAATACACTGGGGGAAACCCTGTTACTGATTGTAAGAAATACACAACCGAGAGAGAGAGAGAGAGAGAGAGAGAGAGAGAGAGTGTGTTAGGATTTAATTCCTTAATTGTAAAAAATATCTCGACTGTTGTCAAATTTCCTTCATTAAGAGATAATTTCACTTCAAATTGAACCTCTTAAGGTGACAACGGGTTTCCAGACCACCAATATTCTCACGGCCCTGCCGGACACTTTCCTGGAACCTCTTCTGTCCTTCTCTCTAATCAATCACCCCGAGGTCCGGTTACTTGTTCTCCAGATTCTCCTCAGCCTCATCGACAGGCATGACAACAGGCCCAAATTCTCAAAAATCTGGTGAGTAAATCTCTTTGCAGCAGCAAGAACGGGTCTGCAGTTGTAGTCTTGTTGAGTTGACAGGTTGCACCTGTTTTGCTGTCTTCTTGTGTAGCATCATCTCTGACATCTCTGTGCTGAAACTGAAAGCTGGCAAGTGTTCCAGACAGGACAATTTATTCATGAAAAAGGTACTCCTTCATCATGCTTCCAGTCATTTCTCTGTGTTTTCCCATGCTGAAAATAAGCAAAACATTGGAAAAGTATGAAAATTCTGTATTAAATCTGTACTTTCCTTGGGATAAATGGGTCTAAAACATTAACCCCCACTCGCAGCATGGCCAGCACCTGTGCCGACACATCTACCTTGGCTGTAAGGAACAGAACAGCAGCCAGGAGCACTATGAGACCCTCTATACTCTGTTGGGTCTTCTCAGCATGGAGTTGGCGAACGAAGAGGTGGTGGTGGACCTCATCCGACTGGCACTGGCCTTGCAGGTATGGATGAACATAACACTTCATCAAATCTGCTTTGAATAAATGATTGGGGAGTTTTGTTTATTTTGTTTGTGTCCTCTGCAGGACTTGGCCTTGTCCACAGATGAAGGTCTGACTATTTATAACCGCTGTGCTGTGCATGCCCTCTCCGCCGCCTACCTCAACCTCATCTGCCAGCTCACCACCGTCCCAGCCTTCTGCCAGCACATACATGAAGTTTGTGTCTGGGTTTCTTTATGTGAATCTTTGTGTCTTCAGACAAACATGTCATAAACAGTATTTTTGTTTTCTTGCTCTTTTCCAGGTAATTGAGGTGAGACAGAAAGAAGGTCCTTACCTTTTGCCTGAGGGTGTCTTTCTTGAGCATCCCAAGTAAGAAAAAACCTTTTTAATATTCTTTTGTTTCAAATATTGTTTTTACTTTATTTACAAAACATGCAGTTAATTATTGCTCTCTCCTATGTAAGGATTTTGTGTTGCACTTTCTTGTTTATAGGCTGCCGCATTCGCTGGAGAAGGTGGAAAGTGGTGTTTTGTTTCTCCAGTCGAAGATCGCAGAGGTCCTGGGAGGAAGTGGTTACAACACGGACCGACTGGCAATGCCCTACATCCCACAGTACACCGGTAGGAAGCCTTAGGAGAAAAAATCCAAATACTTCATTCACTCTTTATTTTGAAAACCAGAGCATGATGTAAACCAGATCTAGTTCGGATATTAGACCTACATTTGAACAACCTCATAAACTTAATTTCTAAAAAAGTAATCTCAAAATTATTTTCAGAATGAAATGACAGAAAAACTGGTGCAAGTTAATATTCCAGTATTGATCAAATTTATAGTTTGCTCCATGTTATGTCAGGTTTTCTTATAGAAGTCCAGGCTACAGGATCACATCTGGGGTTCCTCAAGGCTCTATTCTCAGGCCACCTTTATTCAGAAAACATTACTCCTACAAATCAGATAAAGGAGTATTATAATATCTCAAACGTCATACATCATATTGCCATATGTGAATGACATAAAGCTTCATGTTTGCTTCATCACATGATTTCAGTCCTTTATTTGTCTTTAACATCAGTGAGTATATGGGTCAGAGTTTCATTCAGCTTCAGCTGGAAAGACATAAGTCATTGTTTTTGGTCGAGGAGATTAAAATCTAGAGACTGGCAGTGAACTAGACTCTGTGAAGCTGAAGACCACAAAACATTCCAGAACCCTTGAAGTCATTATGGGCTTAGACCTCAGTTTTAACAACCACATTAAAAATGTTGCTGGCAGTTCTGATCAATGGCAAGAACTTTATTCTAATCATGCCAGCCAATACGTTGCCAATAAGTTGTCTCCCTTTGTTCTAGATGAGGACCGGCTGGCCAAAAGAAAGAGCATTGGGGAGACCATCTCGCTTCAGGTGGAGGTTGAGTCCCGAAACAGTCCAGAGAAAGAAGAGGTAAAGATCAAGAAACCCCAATGATCTATAGAGGTCAAAGACATTTATTTGACTCAAAGACATTCATTTTATGCTTGTGTTTTTCAGAAGACTCCGGCAGAAGAAATCACATTTGAAACTCTGAAAAGTGCCATTGGTATGTCTACTGTTTCATTTGCTCTTGGTTGCAAATACCATTCACCCTTAAGTGAATTTGTGCTTGTTCCCAAGAACTGAATTTGTCTAATTATTTAATTCAATAAACAGTGAAATTGAGGTCTTGTGAGCTAAAATTAGGAAGGAAAAAAGGTCATTTTGATATATATATATATATAAAGTTTGAGCTGAGATTTTGCTCAGTAATCATTTAGTCAACTAACATTTCAACGGAAGTTCTTGAAATTGATCATTCTGTTTCTGTCTCCCTCTAGTGGACAGTGCTGGTATGGAGGAGCAGGAGAGGGAGCGGCGGAGACAAGTGGTGGAGAAGTTTCAGAAGGCACCATTCGAGGAAATCGCTGCCCATTGTGGTGCCAGGGTACAAAAAGAATTATCTTTACATTTATTTATTTTTTAGTTTCTTGCTAAACCGTGTAATGATTGTAATTATTTATTTGCCTCTTTTAGGCCACGGTGCTGCAGAGCAAACTGAATCAGATATTTGAGATCACAATCAGGTAAAGATGAGATTTCACTTGTATTCAGCAGCAAAGATTTTAACTGGCTGTAATTTTACAGAACCAGGGTTCATGTACATTTGGAAAAGTCAAAAATTTGTGGAAGTATTTTGCTCTTCTGGATGGTTCAGGAGAAAGCAAAAGAGAGGGCTTTTCCCATAGTTTCATTTCTTTCTATTCAAACATGAATCATAGTGAACCTTTGTATTCATACTTTAAAAATGTGCTATCAAGAACATGCAACCCTTGAAATCTGTGTATAAAAAATTTTGTAATTTGGACCTGAACATTACAAAATTGGTACAAAGTTGCGCACATATTGAGAAAGCTGACTAAAGGTTGACTAATTTGTCTCCTCTCCTCTCCAGACCCCCTCCCAGCCCATCTGGAACCATTTCCTCGGGTTACGGCCAAAACCAGAGTCGATCTGTTCCCATTTATGAGATGAAGTTTCCCGACCTTTGTGTGTATTAGAGCACAAAATTTCGCAGTGACACAACGAAACTGATTAACCTTTTTTTAGGTTCAGGGATGAGCAACCGATCTTTACTGTAAACTGATCTCAATCGTGGAATCGGACATTAGATGAAATTTTAGAGCAAAACACTTTATGGTTAACTTAGTTGTGTGAAAAGGTCTTTCATGGTTTGATTGCAACCAGAACAAGCTGGCAAAAGTAATCAAAACACAACAAACTCTCTTGATTTACTTTTATTTGTAGAAACTCCACTGGTTGGATTATCAAATTTAGAGATATCCAAGAACTGTGACAGAGAAGCTTTGTGTGTGTCTCCTGAATCTGGGAATGTTATCGGCACTGCAATCTCTGGATGTTCCTTGTGTTTTTTGTTTGTCCCAGACGGGGTGCCATACCTAACACAATTAGACTAACCAGTCTCATTTTGCTAATATTTTCTGTTTATTTATTTAGATCTAAATACTAATACTGTATGTGACTTTTTTTTTTTATCCATGAATAACTCTTGTTACTCTGTAGGTTTTCTTTGCCTTCTTAGTGTTGGCCAAAAGTGCTTTTTCATTTTGTGATGGGCATTTAATTCCTTGTTTTTTTTTACTCGTATTTATTTTTATTTTAATAGTTTTTATCTGAGAAACGACCGCTAAAACAAAATGTGTGCCACACGTGACCACACAAACTCCTGAAATGCAATGTTTACAACATTGGAAAATACTATAAAAATAATTATTTTTTTCATCCCATATAAATGTGTATATATAGAGAGAACTATATAAGTCTATAAGCCTATGTACAGAGCAGGGATGTTTTCTGTGTGTATATTTTTGTTTTTAACTGTCGCTGCACTGGTTGTCTCCAATAAGTTAAGGGAAAAAATCTAAAGCAACCAGCAACACATAAAATCCAAATGAGCAGTCCACTTCCGAAACAGAAACTTGTTCCAGCAGCTTCACCTTGACCTGCATTGTTACCACTGCATCCTCGGTTCTGCAGGATTGGCTTCCCAGCAGTGCACCTGTCTCGCCGAGATTTAATAAGCCATTTAGTGCGCAGGAGCGCACATAAACACACACAGGTACAAAAACAAGGTATAATGGCAATAATTTGGCACGAGCCTGGCAAACGCGGTCCAACTGTTGGTAGCAGATTCCTTTGTGCGTTGTTGAAGCGTGCCTCTTGTCGTCGTGGTGCTGTGATGGCTCAGTGTGTGACGTTTTAAATAAATGCACTCCCTCTCTTGCGCTTCTTTGACTGAGCTGCATCTGTCTCATGTAATGTAGATGCAGAGTTTTTTTTTGGTTTTTTTTCAACCTGTAGAGTCAAATGTGTCCATCAGTTTACCGAATCGTTGCCCTTTTTTCTTTTTTTTTCTTTTTTTAAATAGTGTGAGTGGGAGTGTTTGCTCATGTGTCTGTGTAAACACAGATGTGTCTTTATCGTTGTTACCGGTGACACAGTTTACAGTCTTGTCCAGTGACTGACTCCTCCTGGTTTATGAAGAACAACCCGTTGATGCAGCAGCACACAGCTGCCCGAACCCTTCAGTGGCGCATCGTAATGCCGTCTTTTCAGAATCAGATCTATAAATCTGTCTGCTTGTTGTCATTGCATTGTGTAATGTGATACTAGCTTACGGCAATCCTGACTTAGTTTTTTTTCATGACATGTCTGGTTAATAGATCCTTTTGCAAAGTAGTGCTGTAGTACAAATTGATTCATTCTGTGGACTTTGCACTTTAAAAACTGGATTACCTAGTGACAAAGGCAGCTTTTACATGGAGAAAATGCCTTACATGTGTCATACCTGACTTTGCATGCTAGTCGACTCGTAGCTGTGTTATACAATAAATGTATCTCAAACCATGAATGGCCTGACTTGTCTCTGATTTCAGTTGGTAGGAGTGACATTTAAGCCACATTACAACCACAAACCTGAATGTATTTATCTTTTTTTAAGATAAGCAAAGTGGAAGAACAATAATTGATAGTTTTCGACATGTTTATAAATAATATTTGAGGAATAAATCAGACGTTCTGTGACAAACTTGTGCTGAAATTAAAGCGTGTGGCAGCAGCTTTTCCCACCTGATCTAAAACCAAAAATCTTTTACATTTGCTTCACAACTACATGCTACTTTGCATCGGTTTATCACATAAAATAGTGTAAAGTTTGTGGTTGTGACATGAAAGAATGGGGAAAAAGCTCAAAGCAGTTTGGATTCTTTTCAAGATAGCAAATTTAATGGCAATTTTTTTCAGACATTTGCTCTCATCTATTTTAACTTTACTGCACTCTCATTATTACTTGTATTACATGTTTGCACCCAAAAAGCAGGTCATCTGATCCTCTAATTTAGTGCAGAAACCTTTCATGTCTGACTGTAGCCTTTAACCACAGCTGATGATCTGTGTTGAATTGTTAGTCCTGAAATTCCTAATTTTCAGTCTTACTTTTGCTTCATCAGAGTGAGTTTCCAATTTTTTATTATGCGGCTGTCTGATATAAAAATGACTTATGATCCACCTGGAGGGACATGAAGGCAAAACTAGACTGATCATGTTGAAAGCTTTTCAACATGACCAGCACAGTCCAACATAAAGAGTATTTGTTGTCTTTTTTTGTTTTGACTTTCAGAGCAAAATGGCTGTTAGCAGAAGTTGTTAATCATCATAAAAATGTGTTATCTCCAAGATGAAATCAGTCTGAATTGTCATTTGCAAAAACTTAATATTTATTTTCAGAATAAATTACAAAAAGAAACCAGTCTGCCACTAAATTACTTCAACACATACCATCCACAAAGAAATATTTGAACAGATAACACATTTAAATCGTTAACTGAGTTTCCAATAAGAGTTATTACTTTGAACCTCTCAAGTCATTTCCAAGAAATTAAAGCAGGTTGTGCTCTTTTTTTGTTTTCACATAGGCCTTTAATGAAATATTAGGCCCCCAAAATGGCATTCTAAAGATAGCAACTAATTTCTGGAATTTACATTAAGACATATGGAAACTAGCCAAGAGTCATTTTGAATTCACCTCTCTGCTCTTATTTTAGCATCGTTACTATTTGGTCTACTTTTTTTTTTTTTTTTTTTTTTTTAGCCCATTATCATTTTCACATCCTTCACTAAAATGTTCTTGAATAACTTGGACAGCTTTTCCCGAGGTTTCTCCTCCCACAACTTCACAAACCCATTGTTTTGTTTGGATGCAGGCGGGCTGCCCCATCTGAAGTGACTCATCCTGTAGGTCTCGGCTTTTCTCTCTGGTGTGGCCCGAGACCTGAACCCGGCTCTGGACCTGAGCACATCCTTATTCTGATGCTTTCCTTTAACAATGCCTCCCTTTGATTCAGCTTTGTTCCAGCTCAAGTGCCTGCGCGCCCGCAGGGGGAAGATCTCCTCATCCAGAGCGGAGGGGAACACTTTAACAGGCCTGCGCTTTCGGCCGAAAGGCTTCCCCCAACGGAAATGCTCCATTGCATAAGAGCGGCGCTGGTCATCATGGGCTTTCAGATCTCCCTCTTGTACTTTGCCTTCAGAAGCCAGAGTGGAGAGAATGATGCTGAGCAGCAGGTCGCCTGTATGGCTCTCCTCATCCTTCTCAGGATCACCAAAATCATCATTCTGCTGATCTGCGACCCTGGGTGGCTTGATTTCAGGCTCGATTGCGGGGGTGCAGAGGTGAAGGCAGTCCTTTGGGCGGGGGAAACCACACAGACAGCAGTAGCATATAAAAATACTATTATCTGTTCTGTTTTAAGCACAAACACTTGAACAGTTCAACAAAACCATGAAACATTTTTATTTAGTGTCGGCTAAAAATTTAGCAAAAAGATTTCACACTTGGTGCCTGATTGAACTTCATTTAATCATACATCCTTAAAATACAATAACCTCATTGCTCTCTCTTAAACCTATACTTACAAGTTCTGGCTATTCTAAAATATATATTTTATGTCTTTTAGAGTTACCCTTATGTTGATCTGGATGTACGCTTCAACTCGCTGTTATGTTGAAAAATTCAATTCGTTTTAACTTTTTTAAGTGTTTTCTTTGGAGAGAAGAAAACCTCTCAGTCCTTCTCCTTATTCCAAATATGTGGAAACTACACGAGATACTTATCACATGTAGAAAACAATACGTCCTTGTTGGAAACTGCTGCAGCTCCTACAGTACCGCTGTCAGCAATGGGCGCCTGATTATGTTATAAACGCAGTGAGCAAATTTGGAAAAGAAAAAAACAACAAAAACTTTTTCATGGCTGTAAGTAACTTGAGTGGACCAACTTCCTTGAGTTGAAGCGTCTTTTATTTTCCAATCAGGCAAAAGGATGGGTTTAAAATTGGATAACTGTTTCCAATATTTATTTATTTATTTTAATTCGATTAAAGAAAATACTTGCAGCAACAATTTACAGAGAATTCAGAAGTCAGTGACTGCAGGAAGTGAACAGATTTCTTTTGGTCATAAAATGGAGGAGCGAAACATTTGTTGCTCGGGGGCCCATGCTGTCAAGCTCTTGACAGGCTTCCTGTCCAGTTTGTAGGTTTTCTTCTCAATAAATTTGGAGAAATGTCCTGTTTTGATGTTACTCCTTCCAGATTGTTCCTCCAGCATACCCCACCTGGCCCATTCCTTTGAATAATGGGGTACTTCTGATCTTTTGTGACCTCTCTGACATCTATGACTCTGGCTTAAAGTTGCAAATATGGGAAAGTGAGGAAAATGCTTCAAGGACAGATGAGCTCTATTTCTGGTTAAGCATAATCAGTGGAACTAATGGCAGATGTGAAATGAAGCAGACCATGAATCAAAAGGAGCTTCAGGAAGGTATGCAGACTTTTCCGACCAGCTTTTATATTTTTGTTTTTTTCTTTTTTTTACATGATAGATTATTTTGTTCATTTGAGATAAACGTCCCACCATTTGTGGAAAAAGCTTGTGAATTATTTTTTATGGCCTCATATTTTTATTTGTCAAAAACCCGCCATCTTTACTGGAGTGTGCACACTTATAAGTGCTGCTCTGTGTTTTTGCTACTGGTTTATAAATGGCTGATTTATAACTAATAGGAAACTGTTTCCTTCTTCTTGAATTGCTTTTATTACTTGACCATTTAAATGATCCCCATATTTTCTTCTTTGACTAATAAGGAAAATGGAAGAACAAGAACGATAGATGAGCATTATTTTAATGATTCATCTTTTGGACTTTTTCAAATTTGATTCAGAATTAACATTGAATCAAAGATAAATTATTAAAACTTGTAGCATTTTCTTATTGAAAAATAACTTCCATAGCTGCTTAGATTTAAATCTACTTTCTTTACCAAAGGTAAACAAATTTTATTCACAATATATAAAAACAAAACAAAACAAAAAACAAACTATTGGATAATCAACTCTGCCATTTTTAAAAATTAAATAATCTTCCTGTGTAATTTTAGTTTGTAATGGTAGAAAAGGTACATAAGTTAAGATGTTGTCAAGAATATTCAGAAGGACCTCATGTTCTTTTAGAAAATCTTTAAAAAGATGAACCAGAAAAAGCTGCAGAGCTTTATTTTCTATCATTGTTCCAAATGAAGATGTTATTATGTGTCATTATTTTGTCATCATGGCAGAAAATGACAGGAAATGAGTGACCAGGCACAGCAAATAGTGCTTAAAAATAATTTGACTTACCTGTATTATGTCCTTTTTACTCAAGTCATTGCACTTAGATCTCTCTAAGCACACTGAGCCAGACCCAGAGCTGCACATAAATCCCATCAGAACCATAAACAACCAGCACTGACACACCATCTTCTTCTCCAACTCAGAGCTGGAAAAGAAAAAGAAGCACAAAGTTTTTAAGAGCACTGGAAATGTTTCTGACCCAGCAGAGGTAAATCTTCACTTGATCACAGGGGAGAAGAATTTGCCAGTCACTAGAAGAAACAGTCTTTTGGTCTTTATTCTTGTGTAACACATTCCTGCCTTATATAACTCAATTTGCTTCAGTGCTGTCTTTGAGATGAGATGATCTGTATAGCTATGTGTCATGGTTGAATAATAGCTGAGCTCAAATACCAGCGGTGATCATTCCTGCTGGAGCCCACATTGTAGCAGATGGTCGTGTTTATCACATGCGTCTTATCTAAACCTGGTTGGTGGAAGCAGAAACGTGACGGATTTGAAAAGATTTATCAAAGGGGATACACGGTCACCTTTAAATGTTTCACATCATCAAATAACTTACTGTAAGAAAACTTGAGTAAATACAAAATGCAGTTTTCAAATGATAATGCAAGTGAAGATGTAACTTACCAAGTGATTTTTTAAAAAACTGATTAACTATTTTTGGTTCGATTTCACTACTTACTTGACTGACACACATGTAGGATCAAAATAATGACCTAAATAGGATCTGTCTGACAAAATGAAATGGGCAAAAATATCTGAAAAAGCAGCGCATCATTTTCTGATCGACAGATATTCAAAGGCCTGACGAAAATGACTCAAAAGTGCATCAGTGACCCATTGGGGAGATCAAAACACAACCCAGAAGAACTACTGATGAATATTGGGAAAATATTCAGTTTACTG
The DNA here is from genome assembly GCA_903066825.1 of Alfaro cultratus. Taxonomy (NCBI): domain Eukaryota; kingdom Metazoa; phylum Chordata; class Actinopteri; order Cyprinodontiformes; family Poeciliidae; genus Alfaro; species Alfaro cultratus. The sequence continues at coordinate 210,177 of CAEFZX010011328.1, forward strand.
ATAAGATGAAAGCGCTATTGGTAGAACTTTGACATTTTCTCTTTATCAGAAAACGTGGAAGGAGAATGTGCCACCAAGTCTACCTCTGAACAGCACACGCTTAAGAAAACAAAATTAAGATTTTAGAATGGCCTAATCAAAGTCCAGGCTTGAATGCTGTGGCATGACATTTAACAGGGTGCTCATGCTTAAAAACCCTCCAATGTGGCTGATTTGAAACGAGACGAAATTCCTTCAGAGACGTCAAAGACATATTAAAAGTTATCAAAGATGGCTGATAAAATTGTTGCTGACAAGGTGGCCACTAACTTTTTCCACACATGGTTGATTTGAATAGTCTTTTTCACTTTTAAACAATGACTTAATAATTTTAAAAACTGCATTACAGCTTTACTCTGGCTATGTAACCAGGGTTGTTTTGAGGAGCTGATGACCAAGACACACTAAATCATATCTATGAGGGTTTTTGAGAGGACATCACAACAGGCCATCAGAGTCATGTACAGAGAATTGATTGAAATGATTAGAAAAAGTGACCTAAGACCAAAGACGAACTTTTGAAGATTTTGAAAAGCTTATAGAGCTGTAGATTTTCTGTCTGTTTGTGACGTTTTCTTACTTGATTGTTTTTCACGGCTTGATTCTGATGTTGCAGAAGAGAAGCTAAAGGACATGAAACATCTGGGCTCTCTTTCCTGATTGCTTATTTCAAAGCTTTCAAATGAAATGGATTCATTTTATACGCAAACAAAGCCTGTCTTTGTCTCAGCCACTCCAAGGTTGAGCACTGACGTCTGGCCTGTGACTGTCACTTTAAAAGTAATTCAGCTATGGTTATAGAAATACTTCAGTCTTTCATGAAACATTCACATTGTTAAACCGTTTGCAACAAAAAAATTATTTGTCGAAGTTTTTACTTCAATGGAACAGCTAGAAAACAACATGGAATCGCCTCTTTTTTGCTTTACTTTTTTTTTTTTGCAAAACTTACATAAAAACATATCACAAACATAGGTTCTATACTTTAGAAATTAGCATTTTGATTTTGAAGTAATTTCTATATATAACAATTGTTTTTTTTTTTTTTCCAGATCTAAAAATAATATAAGTTGCGAAAAAGTTTGGAATTTCTAAGCCAAAGACCAGGATAGGTGGAGCCAACGTTCAGCAACATTTAGCCAATCATAAGCCAGCGTAGTTAAGCAGTATGTGGGAAAGGAGAATATGTCCACTCATGTGTTTAACCTGTAACCCACTGGGGCAGTTTAAGGTTTGGTGAATTATTTGCCTGCAGATGTTGTAATGTACTCACAAGCTGTTAAGCATCTGTGCTTTTATATACTTCCTCCATCTATGCATCAGTAGGGCTCCATCAGCAGGGCTGCTTCCCTTAGTAATGATGACCGACCAAGCCAGCAGCAGTTACAGCTTTTCTTTGTCAAGCTATAACATCAAACATATGTTGTTCCATTAAAAAAAAAATCAGGTACATCTTAGACCCTTACTTCTTTAGGAAAGTTAGGAATCCCCTCAAAAAGCTGCTAGATCTAAATACTTTACTGCTTTGCTATTATTTTACACATTGTCTATAAGACTGTAGAAAAGAAAAGCTTAATGCAGCTGCAAAAAATAGCAAATTAAATAAATGTTGTGTGTCTTTATTAAGTTTGGTGGTAAAAGACTGTATGGTAGAAATAAATTCACAAAACTTGTGGTTCAATAAATATTTTAATATTATTGTTGACTATTTCTGAGCCTCTGTACCAGCCTTTACCCAGTCCTGGTAAACCATTGTATTCTGGACAGACAATGCACAATTACTTTACAATGTTGAGAAAATTGTTAGAGCCTTCTTTTCTTTTGTGTTTTATTATTAAATCTGAAAATGTGCTTGCTGTTTTCTGTAATCTCCTTTTAAAGACAAATTTGAAGCAATGAAACGATCATGAAGAAGCTGTTGTTGTTTACAGCTGCCTAAAACCACACAATAAAGAGATAATGATGATGATTACATTGCTGTAATCATCATCAATTAAGTGATCAAAATGTGCTACTTAGTACTAATACAAACATTTGCAGCTTAAGAAAGATTACTGAGGCTACCGTACTCGCCATCTTTAGGACATGTAGAAGAAATTGACTTTCAATGACTTTTCAACGTTTAAAATCCTTCTCAAGTAAAACTTTCTTTCCTCACTTTATTCATTGGATAATTTTTACAGATTTTAGTTCAAAAATTATAATTTTCTAATAATTGTTCTCATTATCAAGTTTTTAAACATTTAAAGTTCAATCAGAACTTCTTTTTTTTTTTTTACTTTTGTTTTCTGCCGTTTCCTTGGTGATTAAAACAGGTATCAAGTGTGAGAGATAATAATCTTGTCTATGTTGAGAAACTGGCTCCTGGTGCTTTTCCCCTCCCTGCTCTGTTATTGTGACTCCTTGGTGGGCTTTTTGTTTTTGTAGCTCTGGCGAAGACTCATCTCTTGCTACAGCATGACTCACTCAGCTGAGATCCGCACTGATATACACACTTTGATAAGAGGAGCCTACAAAGCTGCAATAAAATGAAACGCGTTTTTTTTTTTTTTTTTTTTTTGCCTAACATTAGAAAACAATCAAAATCAGACCTTAAACTTTGTCAAACATCTGCCCAAATGCACTTCAAGGTACTACCCTTGCTTGTCATTACATTTGCTGCTATTCATATCAGTGCCATTAAAATAAGTTATTTTTTTTTTTACCTTTTTCAAAATTCTTGTTTTCCCTTCTTGCTTCCCCCCTCTGTCTTGGCTCCTCAGATCTCGCAGACTTCCAGTCACTCTCCTGCTCCAGCTTTCTCCGTTTCTCCGTTTTATTACTGAGTAATAAAATGCTCAGTAGGAGATAAGCTCACTGTTGCCTCTTTTGACGATGAAAGCTCTTTATATAGTTGCAAGAATTAAAGAGTGTTGAGTCTCAAGGCCTCTGGGTGTGACTGAGGTGCGGCATCAACTTCTCTGCTCCAAACGGGGAGGAGTGTGTGCGCTTTTGTGCATGGCCACCCACACGACTCCTGATCAATACTGCGAGCTCTCTTCATCCCAGAATAAAAAAAAAAGAGGAAGAAATCAAGCAAGACTAAACAACTTACCTTACCTCACTGTGCTCTTTATATTTTCTTATTTTAATACACTTCTAGAAAGCCTCAAATATCCCAAATAAGTGTTCCATTGGGGTGTTTTTGTAATTTCTTGAATTTATGTTCCCCTTTAACACATGATCATTAAAACAGAGGCTCTTTAGCTGTGAACACTGGAAGGTCTGGGTCAGAATCCCTAAAAGGCTTAACCTAATTGCTCATGTGTGAACACAATTAAGGGTGCTTTTAAAGTCAACCTGACCAATTCAATCGTTTTCTTGTTGTTTTTTTTTCTCTTTATTTTTGGAAGTTGTGCGTGTGTCCCTGAGTGGAAACTTCATTATAAGGGTCTGAGTCACTGGCCAGACGTCATGGGAGACGAAGACACACACAGACAGAAGCACACCAACACAGAAGTGAGGGAGAAAAATCCAACCTACTTACTATTCTTTTTCAGTGTGAAGTTTCATATACCGTCACCTGCAGAAGTGTTCAGATTTTGCCCAAGGACAAACCACATAATACGGGAGAGGACTGGTCTTGATATAGGAGGAAGATGTGTGCATGTTATGAAAGAGGTTTTAAAGTGTATCAAATTCAGATAGAATGGCTGAATAGAATTTCTAGTATTCTAAACCCATTCTGCCATGTCCTTAAACATCTTCATTCATCTTCTTCATCTTTTATTTAATCATTCATCATGACCTCTGACCACATATATTTAAACTTTGCACTTGGAAAATCCTGAGTTTTACATCTTCTTCCGCTCAAGGCTTGAACTACAGTTAGTTGAGAGAGTTGTATTGTTTCTGCAGTCATAACACCATAATAGGTTGATTCCTGTTGCTGATGATACAGAGTAAAACTTTGAAATAACCATGACCTCAAACTTCAATGCATCTTTCTACATCAATGCAACATGCAGCTGAGATTACAGGACAGTTCTGAGCTATTATGAAGAATTTCACCTTGTCCTCTCCAGGGTTGATTTGAAAAGGCCAGCTGGTCATTTTGGCGTGGCATGCCAAAAAATTTTAAATAAAACAAAAAGAATAAAAAACAGATTTAACTGAGTAGTCGTTCTCTTCCCAAAAATGATTAGATTTACCTTATTTTCTTCAGGTTGCTATGTGTGAAGAGAACACTTGTTGCGTGAATAACGCATCTCATTTGCAAATTCTTTGAACACATGGTTATTTACTATCACATTTAACAATGATGAAAATTTATATGAATTTTATTAAACTTTTAAACCTAAAGAAGAGGCCATTTAAATTTTCTTTGTAAAATGTGGGGGAAAAAAAATACATTTTTGGTGAGGAAAAGGTAACAGTTTTGCTGTTGTTGATGTAAAGTTGCAGACTTATGTAATCAGGAAGATATTGCACCTTGTAGGGAAGAGTGAGAGGAGGAAACCCTCCAAGAACGCAACATCTCCAAGAAAAACATGACAGACAGTAAGACATTTTCAATAGTATTGTGTCTGAACTTTTTCTCAGCTAGAAAAGCTGTATTTGTTGACGTTTATCCCTTTAATAGATAAATACAAAGTAAGACTGGACATCAATATATCAAAATTTCATAAAAAGAACTAAATATTGAATAGGTGTTCAATATTTATGTAGTTATAAATAAAAAAAAGACAGCGTTTTTAAGATTTCAAATGTGATGAGAATGAATTTCGGGCTGTGAGCCTGCTGTACTTATCAGACTCAGTTTCTGTGAGGTCTCTTTTTCAGCCACAGAAATCAAAGCTTGCTATAGCACATCGATCTGCTGCAGCTATCCCTGATTGGGCTTAAGATGCAAGGAAGTGCTTAATCCTCACACTGTTCACTGACTCGCTCAGATTCAGGGCTTTTGAACTCTGAAACTGGGACTTGAGCGACGGCGAAACCTGAACGCCTTATTTCACAAGACAAGATGGAAAACAGATTCTGAAGTACATAGAATTGTTGGGTTATCTGCTTTTTAATAACAGACCACCGGGTCAAAGGATAAGAAAGGTCTTCAATGTGTAGCTGCAGGTAAAATTATTAACACCCACTGCAAACGTGGTTGTGTGCGCAATAAATTATCAACAAATTGTATTACAGCAATTTAAATGGCACAACACAGCTAACATTCCAAATGGTTCATCAACAGTCTTAGGTTTGGGTTTTCAGGTGCTGCAGGTGACTTTTTCAAATCTCAGAGTTTTTATTGTTTTTTAAAGAATTCAAATCAGGCAACAATGATGGCCACTCAAATCTTCCAGGGCTTCTTCTGACACCAAGCTTTGGTGGACTGTGAGTTGTATTTGGGATCATTGCCCTGATTACATTCAGTTTGTCGTCCAGATGCTGCAAGTTTTCAGTGGCATCACTGAAACACCCACGTGCTTCCCTCTTCTTGTCAGTGAATGCTTCATTCTTGTACCTCCAGACATGCCCCTTTTTCATAGGCCTGAAACGTTTTCCTCTTCCTCATTTATAGAGCTGACTTCTCTTGTTTTGCTTGTGGCGTTCAGGCATGGAGCCAGTATTTTTATTTTATGCCTCTCTGTGGAAACTGAAACCTCAGTGGCTGCTGCTCTTTTGCAGTCAGTCAGAGGTTTTTGACCACCAGCCTCCTCGAAAATATGGTGGCGGCCACTGACAACTTCCTCTTTCTGAACTTCTTTAGTCTCTATTTCTTTGATTTTAAACTTGTGAGCTACTCTTCCAACTGTACCTCAGGGAAAAGTTCAGGCCTTGTACAAGGGCATAAATCCCATCTCATTATTGGGGGGGGGGGAACCATAAACAGGAAAATTTCTCAAGAGCAATTTGGGGATGGGGGGGGGTGGTGGTGAGGTTCCATTGAAATGTAGTGTAAAATGTGGTTTAAAAAGTTTTAAACCACATTCAAGCTGCAGGACCAAAAATGACTAGTAATGCACATCAAACATGTTTTATCCTCAGTAAGCAGCCTGCAGAGAAGTAAAACTAAAATTCAAATGTTGCTTAGATACGAATTGTTCAGTCTGACTGATCTAAACTTTGCTACACCTTTACAAAAATTTAAGGTTCTAAATACAAAAGCCTTAATGAGTAACTCTTCTTAATAAAATTCCTCATAAACATTGATTTATTGAAATGGCTCCCAATACAAGTTATGGCCTATTTAAATTATAACTTGTGAAGTTGCTTTATTTTCAAGCCTTTTTTTTAGTTTTGGCATATCCTGGGTAACTGAGAACAAATAAGCAGATAGAAATGAATATCTGGGGAGTATCATAATTTAAAGGTAGCACTTCAAACAGAGAGTTTATAAAGAAAAATACTGTACTGTTCAGCACTGCTGTTGCTGCTCCTACACATTGGACTGAACCATTGTTCTAATAATGGTAGGGGGACCTAAAAATTATAAAGAAAAATTCTGAGATAAATGGCAGATTTATTTTTGTTTTTTGTCTCTTTTGTTTTTTCATATTGATATTATTTAAATGCAAATGTTTTGTCAAATTTTTTTGGGGGGGTGGGGGGCAATTCTAGACTTTTCCTAGATTGGGGGGGTGCGGGGGGGCGGGGCGCCCGCCCCGCCGCCGCGCCCGCGCGGGGGGGGGGCAGGGGGGGGGGGGGGTGTGTGGTGTCTGGTATCGGGTGAGGGTCC